>CAUYRT010054791.1:0-43346 GCA_963574885.1 Lepilemur ruficaudatus
TATATATATATATATATATTTTTAGTTATCCAGCTAATTTCTTTCTATTTTTTAGTAGAGACAGGGTCTCACTCCTGCTCAGGCTGGTCTGGAACTCCTGAGCTCAAACGATCCTCTCACCTCAGCCTCCCAGAGTGCTAGGATTACAGGCTTGAGCCACCACGCCCTGCCTATTTAAGTGCATTACAATTCTTTATTCCTTGTCATTCACATTCTAATGATCAACCAGACATGTTGTTTTCCATATTGCATGCTATTATTAATCAATACTCTATCATACTCATCAATAAAATAGTCTAAGAATTTCACTAAGGTTGGATATAGAGAGTTTGGTTACTAATGTGTAACCTCGTTCTTGCGGCCCGCACATGAATGATCTAAGTGCCACAAAGAAGCCCAGCCCAGTGTGGTGTCTCGATAGGCAGTTTCTCTCTGGTTTACCAGAGTCCCTGAGCGTGGGCCCAGCTCCAACCCTGGGAGTAGCTCGTCCTAGTATCTATTAAGCTGTGAGATGTACGTCCTTGTCTCACTTTCCCGCTTGAAGACATCCGTTTATGCTTATTTCCATCCTTCAGTTGATGGATTGGTACAGGGACTTAAATACGTCATTTGTTTTTCTAGCCATTCCCTTTGTAGCAGTTGTGGATTCACTTCTGGTGCCAGATTGAGTCCAGGGCTATTTTAAAGTCTAATAAAGCAAGGAAAATCTCTTGTCCCTGTTGGATTTTTTTTACATGTTTGTTAATATGCAGCAATCGGGGGAGAGATGAAGTCTGTGGCTCATTTTCAAGGGAGGAATCCAATTTGGATTTTATGGATGTTGCTGTCACTGGTCCGACATTGCTTTATTCTTTTGCCAAGGATGCAGCGTCAGGGTTTACTGCTGTTGCTGCTAATGTAGATCTCTCTGGCAGTTTGGGTTGAGAGCGTTTCTGTTTTTATGTATTGGAGTAATTAGCCCTCCTGACCATATCTCAGGAAGTGTCTGGATTGGAGGATTAGGATAAACATCTTCAGTCAGGCTTTCTGAGTGTGATCAATGTGGGGCGTTAGCATCTCATTTCATGTGTTTTTATCAAGGCTATGGGGTTTCCTAGCTCTTCCTTTGAAGGGTCTTGCTTTCATTTCTCGAATCACCAGGGTTGGGCTTAAATGGCTGGGACAAAGCAAAGATATTTTTTTCAAGCAATTTAGATGTCCAAGACCCAGCTCTATCTTGGCCTCTGCCTGAAGCCACCTCTAGGCACCCACAGGTGGGTATGAACTCTTGTCTCCCCTTTGTTTCCATAGAACTACAATTCTTAGAACCTAAAAAATACTGTTTATCGAACACAACATTTGTGCATATCTTTTTTTAATAGACTTTATTTTTCAGAGTTTTAGAACAGTTTTACATTCACAGCAAAATTGAGCAAAAGGTATAGAGGTTTTATATACACCTGGAGGCACCAGAGTGGAACATTTGTTATAATTACTGAACATCCATTGACACATTGTTATCACCCAAAGACCACAGTTTACATTAGAGTTCACTCTTGGTATGTACATTCTAAATGTTTGGACAAATGTATAATGACGTGTATCCACCATTATAGCATCATAAAGAGTAGTTTCACTGTTCTAAAAATCCTCCGTGTTCTGCGCATTCATCCCTCCCTTCCCTTAATCTGGTATCCACAGATCTTTTTACTGTCTCCTAGTTTTGCCCTTTCCAGAATGACATAGGTGGAATCATATAGTATGTAACCTTTCCAGATTGGCTTCTTTTGCTTAATAATGTGCATTTAAATTTCCTCCACAACTTTTCACCGCTTGATAGCTCATTTCTTTTTAACAATGAATTATATTTCATTGTCTAGATAGACCAAAGTTATACCTTTATCCACAAAAGGATATCTGGGTTGCTTCCAAATTTTGGCAATTATGAATAAAGCTGCTATAAACGTTGATGTGCAGGTTTCTATGTGGACAACAGTTTTCAACTCCTATGTGTAGATACCAAGGAGTGCAGTTGCTGGATTGTATGGCAAAAGAAAGTTTAGTTTCACAAGAAACTGGCAAAATGTCTCCCAAAGTGGCTTATCATTTTGCACTCCCACCATCAATACATGAGACTTCCTGTTGTTCCATGTGCTTCCTATCATTAGATATCATCAGTGTTCTGGGTTTTGGCCATTCTGATAAGTATGTGGCAGTGTCTCACTGTTGTTTTAATTTGTCTTTCCTTGATGACCTATGATGTAGCGCATCTTTTCTTGTTTATTTGTTATCTGTCTATCTTTGGTAAGATGTGCATTAAGTTATTTGGGTCATTTTAAAATTAGATTGTTTGTTTTCTTTTTGTTGATTTTTAAGACTTCTCTGTATACTTTGGATAATAGCCCTTTATCAGATATGTCTTTTGCATATATTTTCTCCCAATCCGTGACTTGTCTTTTTATTCCTTCGACAGTGTCTTTTGCAGAGTAGAAATTTTTAAGTCCAGCTTATCAATTATTTCTTTCATAGATTGTGCCTTTGGTGTTGAATCTAAAATGTCATCACCGAACCCCCAGTCACATAGATTTAATCCTATGTTATCTCCTAGGAGTTTTATAGCTTTATGTTTTACATTTATGTCTGTGGTACATTTTGAATTATTATTTTTTGAGTGTAGGGTTTGTATCTAGATTCATTCTTTTTTTGTTTTTTTTGCATGTGCAGGTACAGTTATTTTACCATTATTTGTTGAAAAGACTGTCTTTTCTCCATTGTATAGCCTTTGCTCCTTTGTCAAAGATCAAACTATATTCACATGGGTCTATTTCTGCTCTCTCTATTCTGTTCAAATTATCTATTTGTCTCTTCTTTTGCTAATATGACACGGTCTTGATTACTGTAGCTTTACAGTAAGTTTTGAAGTAAAGTGTCAGTTCTCTAATTTCAATATTAATTTGGCTTCTCTGAGTCTTTTGCCTCTTCACATAAATTTAGGATAATTTGTCAATATTCACAAAATAGTTTTCTGAGATTTTGATAGGTATTGTACTCATCTATAAATCAAGTCAGGAAGAACTGACATCTGGGCAATATTGAGTCCTTCTATCTGTGAACATGGAATAGCTCTCCTTAAATTTAGCTCTTGATTGATTTTTTTCCTCAAGAGAATTGCAGTTTTCCTCATATAGATTTTATACATATTTGTTATATTTATACTGAAGTATTTGAATTTTTAGGTGCTAATGTAAATTTTGTTTTTTTTTAATTTCAAATTCCACCTGTTCATCATTGATATATAGGAAAGTAATTGGTGTTTGTATATTAATCTTATGCCTGCAATCTTGCTATAATTGCTTATTAGTTCCAGGAGTTTCTTTTTTAATATTTTTGGATTTTCTACATAGACAATCATATTAATTGTGCATGGGCCCTTTTATTTCTTTCTTCCCATTCTGTATACATTTTCTTTTTCTTTTTTTGTCTTGTTGCATTAGCTAGGATTTCTACTACAATGTTGAAAATCTGTGGTAAGCAGGGACATAATTGACTTGTTCCTGATTTTAATGGAAACTCTCCTAGTTTCCCAACATTAAGCATAAGGTTACCTGTAGGGTTTTTAATAGATACTCTTTATCAAAGCTGAGGAAGCTTCCCTTTAATTATAGTTTACTGAGAATTTTTATCATAAATGGGTGTTGCATTTTTTAAAATACTGTTTCTGCATGTATGAATATGACCATGTGATTTTTTTCTTCTTTAGCATGTTGATGTGAAGTATTACATCAAGTGATTTTCAAATTTTGAACCAGTCTTACATACCTGGGATAAGTCCCATCTGGTAATGGTTTATAATTGTTTTTATACCTTATTGAATTCAATCTGATAATATTTTGTTGCGTATTTTTGCTTCTGTGTTCATGAGAGATTTGATCTGTAGTTTTCTTCTCTTGTAATATCTTTGGATGGTTTTAGTATTAGGGTAATGCTGGCCTCATAAAATGGGGCCTCATAGAATCCCTCTGCTTATATCTTCTGACAGAGATTATAGAGAATTGCTATGATTTATTCCTTAAGTGATTGGTAAAGTTCACCAGTGAACATATTTGGATCTGGTGTTATATTTTTTGGAAGGTTATTAATTATTTATTCACTTTTTTAAAAAGGTATAGGCTTATTTGGATTGTCTATATATTCTTGTGTAAGTTTTGACAGATTGTGTCTTTCAAAGAATTGGTACATTTTATATACATTATCAAATTTGTGAGCTTAGAGAGTTGTTCGTAACATTTATGTATCATTCTTTTAATGTCCATAGGATCTGTAGTGATGTCCCTAATTTCATTTTGATTTTGGTAATTTGTATCCTCTCACTTCTTTTCTTAATTAGCCTAACTAGAGATGTATCACTTCTCCCTATTTTCAAAGAACCAAATTTTTGTTTCACTGATCTTCTCTATTAATTTCGTACCTTAAATTTCATTGATTTCTACTCTAATGTTATTATCTCCTTTCTTCTGCTTATTTTGGATTTAATTAGCTCTTCTTTTTCTAGTTTCTTAAAGTGGAAATTTAGATTATTGGTATTATAGTTTTCTGGCATTTATTCTGCTTGGTGTTATCTGAGCTTCCTGAATATATAGCTTGGTGTCTGACACTAATTTGGAGACATTCTCAGTCATTATTATTTTGCATATTTCTTTTTTTCCTTTCTCTCTTTCTTCTCCTCGTGGTATTTTCATTGGGTGTATGCTACTCCTTTTAGAGTTGTCCTAAAGTTCTTGAATATTGTGCTCTGGGTTCTTTTTCCCAGTCTTTTCTTTTTCTCTTCCTTTTCAGTTTTGGGGATTTTCATTAATATATCTTTTGACTCAGAGATTCCTTCCTTAGCCGTGTTCAGTCTGCTAATAAGTCCATCAAGGGCATTTCTCATTTCTGTTAGTTTTTTGATCTCTAGCATTTATCTTTGGTCTCTTCATAGAATTTTTATCACTCTGCTTACATTGCCCATCTGCTCTTGTATGGCATTTGTGTTATCCATTAGAGCCATTAGCATATTAATTTTAGTCGTTCATTAATCCCAAGCCTGATAATTCCAACATCTCTTTCAAATGTAACTCTGGCTTTGGTTCTTGCTCTCTTTTATCAAACTGTATTTTTTACCTTTTAGTATCTCTTGTACTATTTTCTTGATAGTGGGCAATGGTGTACTGTGTGTAAAAGGAACTGCTATAAATAAGACTTTAGTAATGTGATGCTAAGGTGTGGGGGAGGGGAAACAGTCTCCAGTCCTATGATTAGGTCTCAGTATTTTCCTGAATCTGCACATGTGTTTCTTGGTCCTTGACTTAGGTGGGACAGGATTGGCTGGAGTGGGCTGGAGTTAGGTGTTTCCCTTTCCTCAGGTTAGTTAGGCTCTAATGAAACCTCAGCAGGGTAGGCTCTAGTTAAATAATTTCACTTGAGGGAGGACCTTGTTAGGAAGAACAGAATGCTTAAGTTTATTTCAAAGTGGTTTCTTTTTTTCTCCCCCTGCTGGAAGCCTGAAGGAATTTTTCTCTGATATTCACCATGAGAAACTGGTAGAGCTCCAGAAGATAAAACGAACAAAAATGTGGGGGGCCCACAATGATTTGGTGCCCTTAGAGTTTTTATCTCTCAGATCTGTCCACACTGATCCTCCAGGGATTCGTTAATCACAGTTCAGGTTTTCCTACCCTGTCGCTGATCCCTGTGAAGGTTGCTGGGTTGCCGTTCATGGATTTCTACTCTGATAATTTGTGATTCTCTGTATTGGCCTTTGTGACTCTCCAATTTTGTGGGCAGTGGTTTGTTTGTCCTGGACAAGATATGGATCTAAGGATCATGTGAATTATTTCTGTTGTTGATCTAAGAAGAGTTGTTGATTTTTCAGTTTTTTCAGCTTCTTACATGTTGTTAGGATAAAATGGCAACTTCTGGGATTCTTAAATGCCGGAATATAAACAGGAATTCCTGTGCCTATTTTAGAATTGACTAGGCTGTCAGTTCCTTGAGGGAAGACTCTTTGCCCTTTACTCCATATACTGTTTTTTTCAACAAGGTGTTTATTGATTACCAGCTAGTTACTAGATATCATTCTAGTTACTGATGGTACAGGAATAAGCACAATAGATAAAGTCCATGCCTTCATGAAGGTTACATTTTAGTAATGCAAATAGGAAATGTAAACATGCAAGTTAAAGGGAAGAGAACATCATTAACGATAAGTACTTTGAGAAAAATAAGCCAGGGATTTATAATAAAAAGTGTCTACCACGGAGCGTGGCAACATTTGATGTGAAGCTTAAAAACATGAGCGAGGCAATCATAGAAAAATGTGGTTGGAGAGAATCCCAAGAACCTCACACCCTTACTACCAGTGTAACCTTACGCAAATTATCTATTCTGTCCATGTCTCAGTGTCTCCTATTGTTATCTGAGGATAACAATAAGTTCTAATAGATAAATAAGTTGACAGGTATAAAGTACAATGCCTAACACATGAAAACACTCAATAACTGTTACTACATCATTATTGCCACTATTAAGTCACTTGGATTTTATTTCCATTTCTAGGCAACTCATTGGCATGCTTTCAGCATGGGGACACTCAAATCACTAAAGATGTTTAGCATAATGCCTGCTAAGTAATTCATTTTATATCGTATCATTTTCTTTCTGAAATTTTCTAAGTGAATTTTAGTCAATTAAATAATCCTTATATACACAGAGATCAGCTACTTCACGTATTACATGGCTACCTGGTCTATAGTTTCCACTGGAGAGAATACAAAAGAAATATAAAACATGGACCTTGATTTCAGATATATCACTATTAATTGAAAATTTTTATGATGTTTGTGTGTAGCCCTATTTTAGAATGTATCTAACTGGCTCCTTTTTCTTGACTGGAGTGTTTGATTCAGTCTATTTCCGTCTTCCTTGTTTCATGAAGAGTGATAGTGTTGGTGAAGAAATAAACCGAAGAGTCAACCATATGGGGCTAGTTAAATAAATTGTAAGCATGAATATTCCCACCAATAAATATCAGGCTGTATAACGTATCATAATGATAGGGAGAAATAGCCAAAAAATATATTTTATGAAAATAAAGCAGATTACAAAAATTCTGGAAGACAATGCTTTAAAATATGAACAGTGATTAAGGCTGGGTAGTGGGATGATAGGATTATAGATTAATTTCCCTAGTCTCTGTCCATTTTGTGCTACCCTAACAGAATACCTGAGACTGGGTAATTTATAAAGAACACAAATTTATTCTTCACAGTTCTGGAAGTAGGGAAGTCCAAGATCAAGGCACCTGCAGGTTTGGTGTCTGGTAAGAGCCTCATCTCTGCTTTCAAGATGGTACCTGGAAAGCTGCTTCCTCCTGAGAGGGGGAAGTGCTGTTCCTTAGATGACAGAAGAGTGGCAGGGGTCAAATACACTACCAAAAGTGCTTTTATTGTGGCATGTATGCATTCATGGGCACAGAGCCCTCAAGACCTAACCACCCCTCATTAGAACCCATTTTCCAACACTGTTGCATTGGTGATTAAAGTTCCAACACAGGAGTTTTTGAGTGGACAAACATTCAGAGCAGCCCTTTGTGATCTATGTTTTTTAAACATCTCAAAAACATGTGGATTATTTTATAATCCAATAAAATCAACTAGTTACAAATGAGATTTTAAAAAAGAGATTCACAATCACTACAAAAAGAATTCGAAGAAAATTACAGCATATTATATAATTTAATGGGATATATTTCTAGCCTAAAATATGGCCCATGATTTCTGTTAAATCCTGATACCCTCTGTGATCTTAGGACAATAGATTTTCTTTTGAAGAGATATAGAAGATATCCTCTGGTTATTGTCTAACCATTTCTTAACCCAAGATAGTCTCTACAGGAAACGATTTGCACATTTGTTCCAAAGTCCATGTTTATTTATTTACACTACACTGTGTCTATATTTATGTCTTCAAGAGAGACTGGAATATGATGAGACGTGAGAAAAACGTTCCATTTCCTCTCTTTCATCTTATTCTGCATTACCTTTTAATATCTTCCAACTATACTGAGCCTGTACTTCTGTTATAGTTGATAATGCATAAATTGTTATCACCAGACTCTGGGCTCCTTGAAGACTGAGACACGGTGTAACTCAGTGTCATATTCCTGGTACCTAGAACATTGCCCAGCCTATCCGTAGCATATAATTGTTTGCAGAATTTGTTAGGTAGTTGCCATTTTCTTCCACATTCCTTCCACATGTCAGAAGTGTCAGTCAGTGCTGCTAAATTCTTAAACTCTGGATTCCAAGAGAACCTGAGACACGAGTTGCTCATTTCCCTATGGGCACCTTTATATTGTACTAACATTTCAAAGATTGCTTTGCTCTCTGGCTTTTTTTCCTTGGTTAGAAAATCCTGGCAATGAGATACTTTAGAGAGCAGCCCAATGTCTGACAAAATCTTTGTTTTCTGACCTGTAAAAGAAATTAAACTCTCAACAAAAGAGCAATTCTCCACCTGCAGGCCTAAGCACAGAACTTTAATGTAAATGACAATTGCAGGAGCCCTTAGAAAGGTGATGGGGAAGGGGGTGAGGTCATGTGACAAGATTTCTACTCTGTCTCAGCCATTTTCTTTGGCATTTAGAGGAGTTGAATGACAGGTAAAGCTTAGGGCTTAGGCTGCCAGGAACAAAAAAAAATATATGCGGGTAAATGTAATCATTTGTTCAAGTCTTCAAATATCCTGTATAGCTTTCAAGCACAAAGCAATCTTCCTATAAAGAAACAAGCCCAGGATGTGGTCACAAGGTAGAGTTCTACCCCTTTGTGTTAAAGTGCCTTAATGATCAGGAAAAAAATAGATTTGCATGAATGCTTTTTATGGAAAGCACTTAACACAATAGTTACGCAAGACAAACTTCAGCACAAGTGGATATAACCGATATGATTTGTCATCCTATGTGGTTTGAAGCCACCACAAGTGAATGTCTTTTAATTCAGCCTTCATGAACCCAGAAGATCTTTTATAGGACTTTGAGAGCATCCATGGCATTGACAAAATACATTTAGCTATTTGAATCATAAGATTGAAGGACAGTCTGATTTAAAAGTAATTCAGGTGAGTGGCATATGGATGCCAAAGCTTTTACTGAAAGCAGCATTGATCATTTCTTTTTCTGTCCAGGTATCATGTTATATATATGCCCACACGCGTGGGCACACACACACAATGACATCACCTTAAGATCTGAGTAATATAGGCAGAATGGAAATATATTATAATTGGCCATAATATCTCCCCGTGTAAGCACATTATGATGCTTACTTAATGTTTTGGCATCAAGTCATTCTCTGGAGGAAGAAGTATGGCTTTTTGTTTTAGTTTCATGATTCAAGTTTGTAAACACCTTTGCTCTTTGAAGAAAGCAATAATCTAAGATGTTTATTACCATATTGACTATGTATTTGATGCTTTTCTAACACTATTCAGAGATGGTCTGGAGTATTTAAATTACATGTGAAAAATCTGTCCTAATTGTCACTACTATGCCATGACAGTCATAACACATTGATTATGGCATTTCTTTCTGTTGACATCAAATGGTACCTCAGAATCCTTTGCAGCAAAGTGTTTAAAGAAGACACAGTAAATCAACTAAAATGATCATGTGCAATAAAGCCTACTTTTTATTTACAGTGTGTGTTAAACAACTTAAGCTTCAAGATTGTGGTTTTCAAGTATCCACACTTATCCAAATGAACATTTGGCAGCACCAGGTTCTGCAATAGAAATTATTAATGCAGAGGCTCATTTTAAACTGCTGTTATTTAATTTTTCTAGTATTTTAATGAGTTATCACGATAATACATTTCTTTTATATCACATTCTTTGTAGCACAATGTGGGACTCATTGTAGTGTAATCAATAAAAATTGTTAAGCAATCAATTGATAAGAAGATGAATTGTCTACAAGCTGTGTTGATGTAAAAGACATTATTTTGTACTAAGAAGCCAAACATTTGAGTCCTATTCTCCTTTATATCTGCGAATAACTGTGGCTTTGGACATGTGTTTCAACTTTTCTGGGCCTCAGTTTTCTCATCTGAAAATATTTTCTAAGGCTTCTTCCATTAGAAAATGCATTTGTTGTTCTGAGGCACAGGCATAAATGGATGTTCAGGCTCTTTAAAAGAAATAAACTTCAGTAAATATCTACTACCAAAGGTAAATTTATTCTTTGTCTTTCCATTTTGGTTTTCTGTACCTCCCACTTTTATTTCCTTAATTTATTTAGAGAGTCCAATATTCAGATAGGGTGTGGCTCTGAGAAATGGTAAAAACATCTCCTCCCATACACAACCCAACACACACACACACACACACACACACACACACACACACATACACACACACATTAGATCAATGAAGAAATTCCCTTGAGTTACTGACTTCAAATTTTACTCAGTTTTATTCCCTGCCAAAAGGAGCTATTGGGGACCTGGTAATCCCACTAGACTCACGTTCAGGAAAAATCTCTTTATTTCTCAATAGTGCCTACCATTTCTGCATGTGCTATTCACTTTGAAAAACCTTTCACCAGGAAAATTCCTGTGTCCTCTTATAGACTGAGCCAAAATGCCAGCTCACAATTGATTCCTTTGTAATTCTACTTGTCAGTGCTGGGTACTCTGTCTGCAGTGCTTTCTTAGTACTTTACTTGTGCCTCTGTGGAAGTTATATATTATAATTTAAAAATATCTGTTCCTATGTTTGTCTCTCCCCGCTACTTAAAAGCAGTCGTAACTTAGGTACATGTAGTTTAATCTTCAGGGGATGCGCTAGACCTGCTCCTCTAAGATTCTGGAGTTCACCTAATCTCCCGTTTCCAGGTAAGGCCCAGAATGCTATTCAGGGGCATTCTTGACCTCGTTCTATTACCATACAAACTTAACTCTGATACTTAAGCATTTCAAGTCCAGAATTTCCCTAGAGAATCTCACTAAAGTTTTCAACCTTTTTAAAAATGAAGCTTATTTGAGAAGAGGGTATACAAGAAGGCTTTAGATCCTATGGTGTTAATTATTTTTGAAGAATAATAGATTTATCATATTTAAAAACTAAAATCATAATTTTCCTTCATGTTACTTCCATGATTATCTGCATATGTTACTAAAGAACCTGTAACTTAAATTCTTAGAGTTTTGTTCTTGATCTAGTTCTCACAAGAAATCTGACTTATGCAAGCTCCTGACTGGCATTTGACAATTTCCAAGGGGGTTACTTCCAAAGTATGGCATTTTGCGTTAATTTTCTCACCTCTAATTTCACCTCAGACATCTCTTCACATGGGTACAAGTCTGTGTGTCTGTGTGTACAGATTTAATATTTAACAGCACGTAGGTTTAAAGCATCAATAACAACTAGCGTATCATGGCAAATGCACTTGCCAAATGGATTGGAAAAGGACTTTTTCATCTCTACGTCCATCGACACCTCTTATTAGACAAATCATCATTATTGGTGATCTCTGACAACAGACCTTTCCAAGTCTGATTCTGTCATTTACTTGGTAGAAATGTTGACTGCAGCAAACAATCCCCTATCATCAAGTTTTCCAGATGTTTGCACAGCGGATTTGGTGTTTTTAAACTATCTAAGAGATGGTCCCAAATGACAAATGTTCATTTTCAAAATTAAAGCTTATTACAAATTACCTGCCAAGTACTATGTGTCAGGAGAGACTGAATGAATAAGAAATGTTGTCCATTGAGAATGAATGAATAAGAAAAAAAAAAACACCATAAATGAGGCAAGCTATTACACATCCTAGAGGGACATAGGAAGAATTTTAAATAACAGTAATTTACTAAAAGCTGTTGCATTAATACTTATGAATTACTTAAAGATGCTTGTGCCCACCTTTTGCCATGATCAGACTTCAACTTTTATAATGAAAAATAGAATGGCTAGGAAAGACACGGATAATTTCTAAGATGAGCCTGTTTTTCTCTCTTTAATCATCAGCCACAGAGGTTCAGGTTTGATACACTGGTAGAAATACGGTCTGATACAGCCATCAAAACAACTGAACTCACTTCTCTTTTTGCTGTGTGATCTACTTCTGGCGACTAATCCTTGAATCCCAGTTTCTTTATCTATAATGTGGGAATAATAAAGTCTGGAAAAACAGATTGTGGTTAAAATTAAGTAAACAGAAATTACTGTTTGAACGTGATTTGTAAACTATAAAGTACCATGACTTTATACTGAGGTCATAATAGCATTTACTGCCATATATTAAGTATTTACTACGTACCAGATACTATGTAATCCTTCCCATGTTACCAGATACTATGCAATCCTTCCCATGTATTATCTTGTTTAATACTTGCAACTATTGAAGGTAGGTAATGTCAGCTCCATTTTAAAGATGAGAATACTGAGTTTTATACTGAAGTTAAGTAACTGACCTAAGTAACCACTAGCTTAGGTTGTGAGCAGGATTGGAACCAAAATATCTAATTCCAAAAACATGACTTCAACCTCAGTGCTGTGCTACTATCCTTTAATTATAAGAGCGTAATGCTCAGCGATGCCACTTTGGTGCAAAAAACTTTGTAGCTTTCATTGAAAATTGCCTTTATATACAAATTCATCAAGGCACACAAAGCAAACAGCCTAGTGGCTCTATAGACAACTCTTCCTTTTGACACCAAAGAGCATCATCGAGTCTGTGTCTGATCATCCTGCATCTCAGGCAGAAAGACAATGAATACCCACAGCCAAGAGTTCCATCTTTTAGAAGATTCTACAAAATTGAGATTCCTTTTCAAAATGGCTGTGGATCTTTTTCCCTCACATCCTCATAGCACTGGGTATAACATTAATTGTAATTCCAACCACATGGTATGTGAACTGTTTATTTACATATTCAGCTTCCAACTAGCCAGAGTTTTTCAATTACTGTACCCTAGAAGCAAGAGTAGAAGGTTCATACTAATATTTCAAGAAATGAACAATGTAAATTCTCTTGCTGCTGCCTAGGGAAATTTTTGGTCCCAAATAGAGAAATATGAAACCAGGCTGACCACAGAGTCAGGGTTTGCTTCATAGAGCAAAATAGAAACATCTAGATTTTCCATCTTTAGAATTATAATCAGCAGCAGGAAGCAAAGCAATACCACTGTCCCTGTTATAGGAATCTAAAAGCTTTTTATAGAAGGCACAGCAGCAAATGTTATCACTATGCTTGAAAAAGCCATTTTCATTATCAGTTGCTTTTTTTTTCAATTGATTATGACTTTTTCTTTAAAAAATGTATTTAGGCAAAAATGTTCTATGCTTGATTTAGCCCAAGGGAAAATTTTTGGTGAGTGGGGAAGGGAAAAGCACACCGAGCTGAATTCCTTCTGCTGCCTTTAAGCTATGCACACATGGACAAAATATACTACATTTTACTGAAATTGTTTTTTTTTTAACTTCTATTACTTAGAAAGAGCTTAGCAATGAAAAATACAGCTTCATGGTATAATAGTCTTTATTGTACAAGCCAACGAATGAGCACAAGGTAAATTTTTTTTCAAAATTATAAAGGTTTGAGTGGCAAGAGACAGGATTCTTTGTAGATCATTTCTTCTTTGTCTGAAGGGATTGCATCAGACTGAAGCCTCTTCAGAATACTGAGGATACACTGATTCATGTTAGCAACCTCCAAAGTGAGCAGAGAAAGCCAAAGAGGTTAAGGCTAACATCATTTAAGACAAACTGAATTAATGGGGCCACTCAGGATAGAGTGTGAATGTATTTATATATCTGGCTTAGCCTAAGGTTTTGTTTTTTTGTAAGCAAGGAGGGAGGGCAAGAGATAGAGATGTTTAAAGCTGATCAAAGCTCTTTAGATCATTCAGAAAAAATAATTACGTAGATTAGAAATCTGAGGCTATCCCCGTTATGCTGGACAAAGAGGTAGTGCTTCCTGAGAGCAAATACTAAGATTTGTTTGAGCAAAGCAAGGGATTTAGAAGTCTAGGACAAAATAGGCTTTCTATTTCATAGAAAAGAAAAGACAAATAACTTTAGAACAACATTCTGATTTAGCAGATGTAAGGGACCTCTGAATTTAAATTTCGATATATAAATCCCAATTTTGCCATGTAAAATTAATAATGGATTTCTCTAAAGCCTAACCTTCTTCAACCTCTGCTGTAATTCTCTTAAGAAAGCATTAAATGAAAGCATTTCACTTTAGTTGAAAATCAATGGCACTTCAGTGAAGCATGCATCTCCCAAGTATTATGGAGTCGAGAATCATATAGTTCCGCTAGTAAGACATGGGGCCCTGGCTTTGGTGGTAATAAGTTTGTACAACATAGGAGGCTTTGAAAAAATTCATGCAAAATAAAGATTCGAATATTCAGTGTGAGCATGCTCGAATTCTCTTTGAAATCCTAACCCAAATACATCAAAATATAAATAATGGGATGATATGATAACAATAGAAATGAAGATATTAATAAATACAAATAATATTTATTTACTATTTAATGTAGACCAGAAAACAATTCCCAGAGCTGTGGGTAGAGTTAGAGGACAGAAGAAACAGGAATATCTCCTTGGAGAAAGAAAAAATTCAGTTGGGTTTGAAAGATGGGCACAGTGAAACAGACAGCAACATGAGGCCCAGGGGAAATTTTGATGTGTAATGTCTTTGAACCTAGGGTATATTCAGAATGCCAATTTTGCTGGAATTTTTGACATATGAATGAGCAATAATGTGGGCAAGGATTAGATTATAGAAGACCTTTACTGTCACTCTGAGGAGTTTAAACTTTATTTGGCATTCCCTGGAAAGTTGTGGAGTGGAAGTATAATATGATCAGAACTCTGCTTTGGGAAGATCAGTCCGGCAATACATTAACTCATTCATCCAAATTTTTACTGAATAATAATTGTCTTGTGAATATGACTCACTCTCCACCTGTCTAGAAATTATAATCAAGAAAGTTAAACATAGAATGGTGTCATCCATACTATAATAGAGAAAGTACAGGCTAGCACCTGAGAAGAGGAAGTTCTCTGGAATTGGGTTAATAGAAACAAACTTCCTGTAAAAATTGATTTCAAATTGTCTGTATGGCGTGTGTGTGTGTGTGTGTGTGTGTGTGCACGTGTGTGGATGGGGGGCTTATTGGGTAAGAGGGTCAATCTGTGAAAAGGCTCAGAGGGAAAAACGTGTTTCAGGAACTTGATGCAGGGCTATTTGCTTTCCAACCACATAGATTCTTAACAGCCTCAGTTATGTGCACAGGGTTCCTGGTTGCTTCATCCTGCAGACAGGGCTCACCATCCATCAGTTTCTAGGAGAACCAATCAAGCATTATGCACAAGGATCTTATGAAAGCAATCTCTGTTGAATTAAATTGGCTCTCTTCATAGACCCAGAAATCATCTGGTCTGAGATTTTTTTTGATGCCAAATCTGAATGATTCAGTCAAGCCTGAAATAAACACCTTGATTGAGTGTGGCTTTTATTGTTCATTTATTCATTCAATTATTCAGTATTTGTTGTTTGTCAACACCACAGAACTCACTATATTAGGCACCTCCCTTTCTAATCCTTTATTCATAATTAATCATTTACCTCATTTTTCCTTATAACACTTTTTATAGTTTTATTCTGTCACTGCAACTGCAAGTTGTATATATAACTGTGTCCTCAAGTAGAGTGCAACATTTTGAAAGGAGAAATTGCATCCTCATCTCTGTGCTCCATTCAGTCAATGGCAAGGATACATAGGGGTTCTGTAAATGATGGATGGATGGACGGGTGGATGGAGGGAGGGATGGAAGGATGAATGGATGAATGGCTGGAGACAGACCTGAATAGTATATTATTTTTTTCTGCTCTCAAGAACTTTATTTTTTAATAGTTCAGCTCAAACATGAATAGATAATTAGAAATATTTTCCACTAGTCAGACCATAGTGTTTTCTCTTTTTAGTTTATGTTTACTGCTGTATTGCCATAATCTTATCATGATCCTAAAGATACCACAGAATAGCCTCATAGGATATTTAGAGTTTGAAATATTTCTTCATGTTAGCTAAAGTTTGATTTTTAAGTGTCTAAAAATACTGATTGCTGAGTTTTATCTTTAAACTCAGAAAAAAGCAGCCCCAAATTCCACATTTTAATATGCTGTTATTTTGCTTAAAGTTAGATGCAGTTGAGGTGGATAAGAACAGAATAGGAATGCTAAAGAATATCTTAAGTCATCATTAACTCAAAAACAAAGAAAAAATATGACTTTACCTTTCACATAATAAAGTTAATGCCATTTCCAACTCTTCTATTTAGTAATTCCATTTGATTGTCATTTCCCCAGAAATGTTGCCTCATTTTCTTCTTTTCCCATTCAGTAGTTCAGCCCATCTCTATTGATTGCTCCATGCTGTAGACTTTGGTCTGGTCAACCTGGCAAAAAAGATTCAAAAATTTCAATAAGATTGACTACGTAGACTTTTGTTCCTCAATGATTTATTTAGAGAAAAATAAGTAAGATTCTTATTTCTGTTGTATGTATTATTGGAGAAGCATATCTTTACATTTTATTGGAGTGTAGTGATTAAATAATATGAAAGGTGGTTTCCCCTTGAACTCAGTTAATTATGTAATACACTCCGGAAGTTAAGAAATGCTAGGATGTAACATACAAGGGATGATAATTACAGTCAGATAAACTAGCTCCTCAATCTTAATGAGCTTCAAATTCCTATTCTATAAAATAATAATAACTTTGAAATTATATTATATTGTCATTGTAGGAATTTCTAAAGATAATAGGTGATTTCTTAACTTTCACTCTTTTCCAAGATCACAGGGTTTAGGTAATGGTGAATATTATCACTTCCCACTGGCTAGACATGATAAAGATGAGGCAAACTTTGGAAACCACATGTTCAGAGTGGCAGGGTCTCTGGAGAACATTGTAATCACCTAGAGTGTTAATTGACTCAGTATGTTTTAGGAATTCTTTGCTACAGCAGCTTACCCAGCATCCTAAATAGCAAAGTACTCAGTCTTAGGACCCACGCCCATTGTGATTTGAGCCAGGTCACTTCAGTTCATCTCATGAAACTTAGTTTCCTTATCTGCTAAATGATGGAGTTGGACTTGACACATACATATTAATAGGATTATTCTAGCTCTGATCTTCAGAAATTTATGAAGGTGTCAAGATTTGTCCAAATGCCCTGCGGTTTGATGTGTAGAATTAGAGGCTGAACCATGCCTTAGCCTTTTTCCCGATACTCAGGTGGCATCAGTACAGGGAGCCATTTAGGGATGCTCTGGCTTTAGATGTCAGTGACTATCTATAGCTCTTCATCAGCAATTCAGAATAATGATATCAAAGTTGCTTTTGTCTTCCATTCTGGCAATCAATCATGCATCCTTTTTAAAACTCTAGTACTCCCTTTGCATTACCTTGCAAAAATAGGATGATTCTTTGATTTCCTCCTTTCTAGTTTTTCTAAGTTTCTACATTTTTCTTTCAGTTTATCTATGAAATTTTGTGTGTGTGTGTGTTGTAGAAACTCAGTTTTGGGTGTTGTTTCATGCCTTTCCAAAGGCCAGGGCTGCTTTATCTACTTAATATTCAAGAAGCATTGTTGAAGCTTATCTCTTTCAGGAAAAGTCCACAAAACTTACCCACACTCAGTGAAGGACTTACTTTAGCCTCTGCTGTGTGTCTGCACTTGGATTCTTAGTGTAAGTTAATTGAAGCAGGACTCTGTGGGTCTTGAGCACAGCACTATGATAGATGTTAAAATTACCCACTTACCAAGCCTTCAGGGATATTTAGAGTTTCAAAAATATATAATACTAATAATAAATGGACTTTGTATTATCAATATGAGTGACAGCCTAAAGTGGGTTTTCCAATGAAATAAAGGTATGTTAGAACTTTACTTAAGCAGTACACCATACCTTATTATGATTTCTGTGCAAATTGGAAAGCATTAAGTACAAACCTGGTGGACACATGGCTAGGAGAGCAGATGTGGCAGAGCGGGTGTCTTCAAGCATTTAGGTACAGCGTGGATGAGACCTAAATGCAAAGACGTGTTGGTGATTTGCTGTCTGTGTGAACTGGAAAAAGTACTTCATTTTTCCAAGTCTTAGTTTTCTAAACTACAATGACAAGAATAATTATAATAAAGTACACCAGAAAGGAGTGAATAAAACAACGTGTGTAAAATATCTTTAGCTCTGTAGGCATATGGTAAACATCCATCAATGTTGGACTTGTTGTTAAGACCATATCATTATTTAGCATTGACTTACCCAACTGGACTTACACAAATTCACTAGTCAAAACTGTTAGTTATAAACCTAGGAGGTAAAGAATAGAATATCTGGGCTCAATGTGGACCACGGTGTGGGTTTATAAGAAAACTGCTCCCTATGGAAAGACAAACATAACAAAAATCTAAAAGTAATGTTTACAAACAGGTTTCATATTAGGCTGGTATAGCTAGTTCCTCACCTCATCATCATGATCAATATCAACCTTTTCTTTCCTTTTCCTTTTTTAGTACCTGCCCTGCTTATATCACTGAGATCTTGTCCATCCTCCTGCTTCTTACTAGACTCTGAAGGCTGCCACTCTTGGCATGTTCTCAGATATAAATTTTCTTCATTTTTCTGCTAGAATTCCATCAGGAGACAACAACCGGGCAAACAAATATGGAAAATCAAAATCCAAAAAAAAAAAAAAAAGGAAAGAAAAATATAAAAATATAGAAGTAGATTAAAAAAAGAGAAGATATGGACACAATTTGCACAGATGGACTAGTTTCAATGTGAATAAAAATAAGGGTGAACAATTTTGGCAAGTTGATTGTATCAAAAAAGATAATTGAGTTACATGGTTTGGAGTTATACAGAGCATGTCTTTATGGGATAATTGAAATATCTCCCATTTACCATGAGCTAATAGATCCCAGTTCTTAAAACTCAATGCTGTCAAATACTGAAATAATCATAAAGAAGAATATTATTCTTAGGAAAATATAATTTGTTAAACAAAGGTAAAACTTTGTACTTAGGAAGTTCACAAGTATATTTGACTGGCCATTGTTATCTGGGAACTTTTTGAATGTTGATGGCAGTAATGGGACAGAAATTAATCAACTGGGGCTGGTTTTAAGAAATGGCTTCATCCCCAAAGTGGTTTTCCAAGTTTCTGTTAAACATCTCACATTATTGAGGATACAAGTCAAAATCAGTTATCAGCAGTTCTTCTAAATAGCAAGGAACATGTATTAAAGAGGCCATGAAGGAATTTCTAATGAGAAAAAATGCTCTTACTTTTTGAGAAATTAACTGCTCCAATAAATTGCAAAGATAAAGTAGGAAAAGTTATCACAATAATGTCTGTTGTAATAAAACTAAACTGTACAGCTGATAACAGTTAAAATGCCAGAAGGTGAGTTAATGACATACTATTCTCCTAAAAGCCCCTTTGGTCCTTACTCTGAAATATAATTCTGAGACTCACATATAAAGGATATAGTGGGAGCTACATGGAAATACTGTATATTCACATGTTCTACAGATTAATTGCCTATGAACTTTTCAATATATGTAAATTGTAAAAAGCAGAGTATATTAAATGAGACTTTCAGGAAGGTGAAATAAAATAATTCTAGGACCAGCAATTGATTCTTGAAGTGTGAAAGAGACAAAAGTTTCAGCAGAGTGAAATCAGTCTGAATCGTTTGCTGGCATTGGACAATTTCTATCAAAGATCATGAAAAGAGGGGCAAAGCTGGAGTCATTGACCTCTCCCTAACACTTTCTGTGGATTCATGAATGTAGGAGAAGCCAGAAGCTTCTGTTATGATTTTCTGCAGAGTCTTAGGCAATCTAAGGATTGTAGCAATGCAGAGGAATTCATAAGGACAATGGAAGGGAGAAAAAGAAAACAAACAGAAATAGCACAAGTGGAAATTGGAAAGTAATCTGAAGCAGGAGAGTTTGGGGCTAATAGTTTTACTATGCATTATTGAACTTCTCTCATACACAGTGATGATCAAAATGGCCATGCAAATGAATGTGTGTTTCTCTGTGTGTGTGCATGCACATGTATGTGTAGGTAGATAAATGGAGTAGAGAGAGAGAAAAGAAGAAGAGGAAGAACAGGAAGGGAAAGACTAAAGTTGAGACAACATTAGAAAGCCAAAGATACCGTATGTATCCATGCTCAGATACCAAGGCTGGAATACTCAGGGTCAGCAAGAAGCTGATCTTGCCACATGGTAAAAGCCAAATGGTCCAGAGTACTTTTCAAACAAATAGCAGAAGGGAAATAAATAGAGCAGTCTCCTGCTACCATGAGTTCGAAGGGAGCCAGGCAAGCACCTCAGACACATAACCACATTCTAATTAAGTAAAAACAACAAAAAATGTAGTAGAACAATTATCCAAGAAATAAAGGAAATTGAAATCTGCCAAAACTCCATTAAAAAAAAAAGGCAAGAAGAGATAGTGCAAACCATGACAGAAACAAACCTCTCTGCTCCTAGCCATCTGTGCCACCCATCAGCTGGTAATAATGTGACTCTGAGTAGCAATCGAAATAATCAAAGGAAGAGCTTTAGGAAGGCATGGCAACACTAATAGATTCTTTTCTGGGTTTCTGGTCTTTGTTTATGGATAATTATAATTTGGCAATGTGTTCAGAGGCCCATCGTATGAATGTTTCCCTTGTGTTTTATTTAAGCAACAGCTCACAAAGGATGTGCTGCTGTTTACTATCATGCCAACTAAATGCTTGTAGTGTGAGAAAACCTCCAAGTGATGCATGGATTTAAGATTATGAGTTAAGTGAATTACAGAAGATGATCCAACCAGATTCCTAGATAACTGTATTTAACATGCTTACCTGTCCAGCAAAGGCAAATTTAGTTATCTTGCTTGAAACAAATTTTGCTTTCAAGTTATGGCCATTTCATCTTGTTCTATTTTAGAGCTTGTTTTCGTATATTCCAAGCACATCTTTATGTGTACTTGGTTATGGGGAAATTTCAAAGAAATGGAAAATGAATAAACTAGCTTTAATGTACATAAGAACAGCTTATCCTGAAAATGAGAAAGTATTTTCTGGAGAGGATATGGAAAACAATAAGCTGTTTAAACTAAGCTCATTTATATCGTTAGACTTACCTTCAAATATGGCTTGCCTCTTTCTTTACAATGAATTCTCAGAATACCTACACATCAAATTAGTATTTGTTGGTTGCATGTAACAGGAAAAAATTCTGGTTAATCTGAGCAAAAACAGAAATGTAATTAATAAGGTAGAATTACTCAGAGATTCAAAGGAAGTGCTTAACTTCCTTATATCAGCAAGGGAAGATAAGGCAATTCCAGGAATCTAGACAAGAATTAATGGGCAGTTTCTTCCAAGTGCCGTCCTGCAGATGGGTGGAATATGACCATTTTCAAACTCTGTGTTGCTCAGTTCAATATTAAAAATTTTGTTAGAGAACTTAGTTATATCCTAGCTTGTACCATTTATCTACCCTTACCAGAAGGAGAGTTGGGATACATGACTGGTCAATTTACCAAAACTGTGGCCAATGAGGAAAATTGAACTGCTGTTCCCAGAAAAAAGGGAATAGATGCTGGAAATGCAGAAAGCAATTCCATAATTAAGTACATTCATGATGACAGATTAGTGTACACAATACTATGAAAAAACTCAACATGATAAATAGTTCAGGGATATTTTATGCTTTTTAAAATTTAATTTATAACTGCCTAATTAAAATTATGAAGAAAGTTATATTAAGGGGATGCATAGTAAGCCACTATTTATTATGGGTAAGTTATGTGTTAAGTACTGTAATTAAAAGTTCACATATATTATCTCATTAAAATTCCTGTTTGAACTTATATTTCTATTTTGTCCCTATGGAAACTGAGGATAAGAAAGTTATGTTGACTTGCTTATTGTCACTCAAATGTGTGATAGGCCTTAGAAAATGGCTCTGTTACATCAATGTTTACTTCATCTTCTGGTTATATTTCTATTATTTGTGCAGAGTGACTACATTCAGCCTATGATTGCAAAGTACAAATCTTGTATCAATAAAGTAAAGAAATAAGAACTGGGTAATGATGCAAAAAAAAAAAAGACACAACACTAATTTTTAGGTGGCCATCAATGTTTATGCTATAGCTAAAAAATAAGGAAACTCATGTGCAACATGATGAGCTCAGCTATACATAGCAGATGGATCACATACTTACCCCATCTCCTCCCAAAAATCTCGCTAAAATGAGAATAAAAAAGGGAAATAAAACCACCAGGGAACCACTGGTAAACCAGAGAAGAAAATAAATATTTGAAGCATAGAAAGCAGAAGAGAAGTTAGCAATACAGAAAACAGAATACCAATACAATTTCTGAATCTATGATGTCATTTATTATAAGATACACTATTAGTTTGTTTCATAAAGGAATAAAAATCACTGCTAATTATAAGTGTTTAATTTGTGATTGTAAATGTCTAGTTTCCTATTGCTGTATAACTAGCCACCCCAAACTTTGTCACTTAAATCAATAATAATATTTTCATTATCATCATTCCCATTTCTGGGGGTTGACTGGCCCCAGCTAGCTTTCAGATAGTTGTGATTAGCTGAGGTTATCTCAAAGTCTTCACTAACATGGATGATAATGATTAATACTAGCTGCCATGTGGGACTTCAACTGGATTTATTGGCCAGGACTCTTACATGTGGCCCACATATATAGCTTGGGCTTCCTCACAGCATGGTAGCTGAGTTATAAGAGCAAATATAGCAAGAGAGACAGCTGGGAAGAAGCCATATAGCTCCTTATGACCTATGTTCAAGTCACATAGTTTCATTTGTACTGTACACTACTGGTTGAGACAGTCACAAATGTTCAACCAGGTTCAGTGCAAGAAGACATGCATTTCATGTCTTGATGGAAGGATGGCATGGTCATGATATGAAAGGAACACATGGATGAAAGTTGCTTTTACAGCCATCTTTGGAAAATATAATCTGCCATCATGCTATTAAATGTAATATGATTGACCACATTCAAAAATGTTAAAATATGAAAAAATTATCTGAGAATTAATAAGAATGGTAATTGCCTATAGTTGAGGAGCTATCAAATGAGAAGCAGCAAGTCCATGTTGCAGAATCTTAAAATGTTCAGGAATTTGAGGCATTAGCTCCCTTAAAAGTTTTCTGTAAGGCCTAGAATTGGTTGAATGTTTGAGGAAGGAGCAATTAGATTCATGAGACTCTCTTCATCCTGTGTATCTGGGTAACTATTCTGATTACTTGTAACAGGAGAAAGCTTGCTATGTGGAGGAGTTAAAATCAAGATTCTCCAGATCTTGTAGATAAGAAGCACAGAATTAAAAATAAAATTATTAAGAAAAATCTCCATACTAAACAATAAGACCTTCATCCTTTTCCTTGATAGCTCCCAGAACTTTGTCTTCTTCATCCATTCATCACTATTGTCTTTTATAGAAAGAATGAATTGGAAGCTTCTTCTTGAGAAATATAAAGATGACAACTAAGCAAGTAATGGGCCTAGAAAGTGCACGGAAAAATATACAGGAATGAACATTTGGATGCATAAAGGCAAAGACTGCTAAGATCCTGTCTTAATCACTCTGCAGTGAAGCCTTGTTCACCCAGAACTTCCAATAATCCCTTTAATGCTTTAACTTGAAATGTGAGTGGGTAGTATCACTAGGCATGTATGGAAAGCTTCAGCATGAAAGGAGATTAAAAGAACAATAGTTAGAGGGAACTTGCCATAAGCAGGGTCAAACCGAAAGCAGGAAAAATCTTAAAGCAAATAAGCAAATCACCCTGAATTCATAACCTTGGAGAGATAAGAGAAGACACTGCATTTCCGAAATAAGAACAGGGTGATTCTAAATGGGAATAATTATAGAATAATAAACTGCTCTTGAAAAGACAGCTTTAATTAAAATTCAACAGGAATATTTAAGAAAGTAGAAGCAAAAGACAAAGATTTTGAAACATTAGATATAAAAGAGATTTCTTTTATAATAAATGACAATCCAGGAGGTCCATCATCTGATTAATATAAATTCCAGAAAAAAATAACAAGGAAAAACTAAAAAGAAAAAATTACCAAAGAAACAGTGGAAGGAAATTTTTCAGGATTGAAGACCCACCCATGTGCAGAACAGCAAGAAAAAAAAAATGAAAGAAAGAGGAAAAAAGATCCACACTAAGGCATATTTTATCATCATAAAATACATAAAACTAGAATAAACTAAAATCCAAATACTCCCCTGATAACTATAACAGGTCATACAGAAAGGAAGGAGAAGTATAATGGCAATTGACATATTAAGCAAAACTAGAACCTAAATGACAATGAAATAATGCTTTCAAAATTCTGAAAAAAAGATCAACATAGTATTTTATATCCAGCTAAACTATCAATCAAATATAAGGGTAGAAGCAAGACATTTTTGTACAGATAACCTTTCAAATTATAGTTGACCCTTGAATAACATGAGGATTACAGTCACTGATGCCCCCCAGCACAGTTAAAAAATCCACATTTAAGTATTGACTCCCTAAAAACTGGAAGTCAACTGATAACACAGACAATTGATTAAAACATATTTTGTATGTTATATGTATTATATACTGTATTCTTACAATAAATTAAGCTATAGAAAAAAATATATAGAAAATCATAATGAAGAGAAAATATATTTACTATCCATTAAGTGGAAGTGGATCATCATAAAGGTCTTCATCCACATCGTCTTCACATTGAGTAGGCTGAGGAGAAAGAGGAAGAGGAGGGGTTGGTCTTGCTGTTCTAGATGTGGCAGAGACAGAAAAAAATCCGTGTGTAAATGGACCTGTACAGTTTAAATCTGTGTTGTTCAAGGGTCAACTATACTTATTACCCAGGCACATTTTCTTAGGCAACTATTCCAGCATCTCATAATGTGTTTCATCAAAATAGTACAGTAATCAAGAGAGAAGACCAGGAATCTGGAAAGGGTGGATTCACCAGGAAGTGGGGAGAACGGCAACCTCAGTATGAGAGCAAAATTCGACGCCTCAGACCCAGTGGCCTGAGACTTGAGAATGGAGTAGGAGGATGGAGATCTTCAGGAACAATGTCTCCAGTGGGAATGGAGAAACAAATAGATGACCTAATATGTTTGATCACATAAAAAATAAGATAAAAGTGGTTTCATATTTTTGGTAGGGTTTAAGAAAAATTAAAGATAGAGACACAGAAGGTTATGCAAAATATAATTCAAGGAAACCATTTATTTAAGCCTGGAACAAAACAAAATATTGCATAGGAAAGATAATTGAAATATAGTGCTTGACTTGGCTCAAGAGTGAAAATAATTACTTAGCAGCTATATTGCAAACTCTGAAACTTGCTTTATCAGAATAATTTTACTATAACTATATTGGGTGAATGAAAGAATGCAAAGTGGATAGTGAGGACATTTGAGTGTTAAGTCTCCATATTTTATTATAAAAAGATAATGAAAAGTACCTAAAATTAATAAATAAAGAAATGGAAATATTAACATGTTATGGAAATTAAGAGTGAAGAGGAAAAGGAAGAGGGTTGTTGTTGTTTGCATTTGTTTTGTCTTGTAGTACTATCTACCTTTTTTAAATGTTGCATAGGCATTATGTTGATAAGAATAATTTATAAAAATATAAGAAAAAATAAAAGCTTTCAATTAAAATAAAATAGGGTCTAAATCCCCATTCCTCTACTTATTACCTATGTGCTCACAGGTAAGGTACTTCTCTTCTATAGTTTCAGCTTTGGTTATGTAAAATGAAGAAAATAATAGCATTACCAGGTATAGCATTTATAATTCACCACACTAAACACTTAAATACATTCTTTCATCTAATCATCATAAAGATTCTGTAACTTTTCATGTTATTATTATCCTCATTTTACAGATAAGAAAAATGTGTCACAGAGAGGTTCAGCAATTGGTCCAAGTTCATGTAGCAGGTAAGTGATAAAAATGGAATTTGAACTCAGGCAGCAAAATAACAGAAATATGCCCAACTCTTGCCAATGCAAAGTTAATATGGAATTTAAATGATAACATCTAGCAGTGTACTTGGCAAAGAGTAAATGCTCAATAAATATTTGTACATAAGTGAGTGAATGTCCATTTAACAACTTCATTAAATGCATAAAACAGATATAATGCACCCGTAATAATGTTGATGTATTGAGTTCACACAATTGTTAACCAGGCATTACCAGGACTTCAGTGTGTGATTTGGGTACATATTGTAACATACAGCCACACAGCTACCAAGGTATCTACAATTTAATGAATCACGAGATAATGAAATTTACTATATTGGTTTATTCTGCTGCCTAGTTAGAAAAAGTTTACAGACTGTGAGGGAAATTTTTCATTACAAACGTATGGGCAGGTAAAGAAATTTCTACTGTTACCTAATAGCTAGAAATTATGTTTTTCTAATCTGTGCTTCATGAAGCAAACTCTCCTCTGTCAGTTCTTCCTTCTCATCTTTGTACTGGATCAATTTCCCTATTGATTATGCTAATGTGCATCACATCAGGCATGCCACCCAGAAGCTGGAATGTCTAGAATTGAAAGTCTGTTGGGGGCTGCTAATGGATTTCTTATCACCCGGGTTAGGTTGGCCTCCTTACAATATTTTCATCACCCTTTGAGGGTGAATGTTACCAAAACAAACTCAAATCTCATTTCAGTCAACAGTTAATTATCAAATCTCCATAAAAAAACTGTCATTAAATGTTTCAAATCCTAAATGCTTCAAAAAGATCTCCACATGCCTCAAAAATGGCAAAAAATAATATCTTCAGAGATTTTAAAGATGAAAATACTGTAAGGAATATTTTGGTAGCCACATACAGCATTAGAACTCAAAAAAAATTTGGCTCTTTAAAGATTTAAAAAGGAATACTTAAGAGGGCTTTTTTCCCTGCCAAATCAGATTTATTTGGTTGGACGTAATTCAAGAAGTTTAAACTGAAACACAGATTTTCTAATTTTTCTTTTTCTAAATTTCAGAATATTATGGGGTTACAAATGTTTTGGTTACAGGGATTGCTTTTGTACTGATTGAGTCAAAGTTGTAAGTGTATCTACCACCCAGATAGTGTACATTGCACCTGTTAGGTATGGGTTCACCCACCTCCTTCTCTCCCCTCCCACCTGCATGATTTCTATTGAGTTTTATTTCCATCTGTGCACATGCATGCTGATCAGTTAGTTCCAAATTAATAGTGGGCACCTGTGGTATTTGTTTTTCCATTCTTGTGATACTTCATTTAGGAGGATGGTCTTTAGTTCCATCCACACTGTTGCATTTTTAATGGATGAGTAGTACTCCATAGTGTACATATACCACAATTTATTAATCCACTCATGAATTGATGGGCACTTGGGTTGATTCCACATCTTTGCAATTGGGAATTGTGATGCTATAAACATTCTATTGCATGTGTCTTGTTGATAAAATGACTTTTTTTTCCTTTGAGTAAATACCAAGTAGTTGGATTGCTGGATCAAATGGTACGTATACTTTTAGCTCTTTGAGAAATCTCCATACTATTTTCCATAGAGGTTGCACTAGTTTCCAGTTTTACCAACAGTGTATAAGTGTTTCTTTCTCTGTGCATTCCATGCCAGCATCTTCTGTTTTTGGACCTTTTGATAAAAGCCATCATCATTAGGTTTAGGTGATATCTCAGTGTCATATCACCTATTACAGTGAGGTGAGGTGATGTCTTATGATTGTGATTTTCATTTCCTTGATGATTAGTGATGTTGAACATTTTTTCATATGTTTATTGGCCATCAGTCTATATTCTTTTTAAAACCTTCTGTTCATTCTTTTGCCCACTTTTTAATGGGGTGATTTGAGTTTTTTCTTGCTGATTTGCTTGAGTTCTTTGTAGATTCTTGTTATTAGCCTTTATTGAATATATAGCATGCAAATATTTTTTCTCATTCTGTAGGTTGTCTACTTGCTCTGTTGATTGTTTCCTTGGCTGTGCAGGAGTTTTTAAATTTAATGCAGTCCTATTTATTTATTTTTGTTGTTTCTGTGATTGCACTTGCATTCTCCTTCAAAAATTCTTTACCTAGGCAGATAGCTAGAAGAGTTTTCCAACATTTTCTTCTATAGTGCTTATAGTTTCATGTCTTAGATTTAAGTCTGTTACCTATTTTGAATTAATTTTTGTGAGTAGTGAGAGATATAGCTCCTGTTTCAATCTTCTACATGTGGCTAATTTTCCCTATACCAGTTATTGAATAGGGATTATTTTCCCCAGAGCATATTTTTGTCTACTTTGTCAAAGATCAGATGGAAATATGAGAATGGATTCATATCTGGGTTCCCTGTTCTGATTTATAGATCTATGTCTCTGTTTTTGTGCCATTCCCATGCCATTTTGGTTACTATAGCATTGTAATATAGCTTAAAGTCTAGTAACGTGATGCCTCCAGATTTGCTCCTGTTTCTTAAGGTTGCTTTGGCTATTCAGGCTCTTTTCTGGCTCCAAACAAAGTATAAAATTATTTGTCTAGATCTGAAAAAAATGATATTGGTATTTTGATGGGAATTGCATTGAATCTGTAAAATATTTTGGGGGGAGTGTTAAACATTTTAACAATGTTTATTCTGCTGACCCATGAGCACGATGTTTTTCCATTTGTTTGCATCATCTGAAATTTCCTTCCTTAGTGATTCATAATTCTCTTAACCATAAATAGAAAAGAAAGGACCCAAATAAGCTTGATCAGAAATGAAAAAGGAGATATTACAACTGACACCACAGAAATACAAAATATAATCTGTAAATACTGTAAAAATCACTATGTACATAAATTCAATAATGTTGGAGAAATGGAAAAATTCCTGAAAACACACAATCTCCAAAGGCTCAATTAGGAAGAAATAGAACTCCTGAACAGAACAATTATGAGCAACAAAATTAAAGCAACAATAAAAAAATCTTCCAGCAAAGGAAATCCCAGAAAAAATAGTTTTATAGCAGAATTTTGTCATACCCATAAAGAATTGGTACCCATATTGCAGAAATTATTTCATAACATGTAGAAGGAAGACATCCTCCCCAACTCATGCTATGAAGCTAGTACACCATGATACTAAAGCCAGGAAGGACACAACAACAACAAAAAAAGAAAACTACAGACCAATATCCATTATGAATATAAATGCAAAAATCTTCAGTAAAATTCTAGCAAACTAAATTCAGCAGCACATCAAAAAAATAATCCACCATGACCAAGTGGGCTTTGTCCCAGGGATCCAAGGATGGTTCAACATAAGTAAATCCATAAATGTGATTCACCACATAAACAGAAGCAAAAACAAAGAGCATATGATCATTCCAATAGACACAGAAAAGGCATTCAACAAAATTCAGCACCTTATTATGATAAAAACTCTTAACAAAATAGACATAGATGGAGCATAACTAAAAATTATAAAAGCCATATGTGACAAACCCACAGCCAACACCACACTGAATGGGAAAAAGTTGAAAGCATTCCTACTCAGAACTGGAACAAGACAAGTGAGCTTACTATCACCACTTAGTGCTGGAAGTCCTAGCCAGAGCAATCAGGCAAGAGAAGGAAATTAAGGGTATCCAAATGGGGAAATAGGAGGACAAACTATCGCTCTTTGCCAATCATATGATCTCATACCTGGAAATCTTCAAAGATTCCACCAAGAGGCTGCTGGAATTGATGAAGAAATTCAGTAAACTCTCAAGATACAGAATTAATGTACACAAATCAGTAGCATTTCTATACGCCAGTAACAGTCAAGCTGAGAATCAAATCAAAGACTCAATATCTCTTTCACAATAGCTACAAGGAAAACAAAATACCTAGGAATATATTTAACCCAAGAGGTGAAAGATCTCTACGGATTTCTTAATTTTATTCAATATTTTTCAACTATGTCACATTGTCTGTTATTAAAAAAATAATCTCATTGAATATGATAAATTGTAGAATCAAATGATTAAAGATTACTGAATTTGAATATCAAATAAAGAATTCTATCACTGGTTGTGCATATATGTCATCATGATACCTTGTTCATAAATCCCAGAAGTTTAAAATAGCAATTGAACTTTTAACAAGTTTTCTATTACCAGGAGATGCAAAATAATTTCTCATTGCTGTTCAGAATTACCAAACTCTAAAAATAGATTTTATTTTCATGTGAGCCTTACTTAGTTTTGAATGAAGAAAACAGAACTAAGAAATTAAGCTTGATTTTAAAAAAGGATGGATTTTAGAAAAGCTTACTTTATTTTTTTACAGGAGTATCCACACTGTTTGGAGTTTCTTTGGACTCATCTTGGCATTTTTTTATATGATGTACATTTTAGTGTATATACATTCCTACTTCTTTTAGGTAAAAAAAAAAAAATCTGTAATTTTACCATAATACATTAGCTACACTGAATTTTTTTTATTTCAGTATATTATGGGGTTACAAATGTTTAGGTTATGTATATTGCCCTTTGCCCCCCCTTCCACCCTTGAGTCAGAGCGTCAAGCATGTCCATCCCCCAGATGGTGCACATTGCACTCATTATGTATGTATATACTAATACCCTCCTTCCCCCTCCCATATGCCCAATACCAGATAAATGTTATTCCTATATGCACACTTAGGTGTTGATCAGTGAAGCCAATTTGCTGTTGAGTACATGTGGTGCTTATTTTTCTACTTAGCTTCTACTAAGTGAAGTAGGATACTTCACTTAGTAGAACGGGTTCCAGCTCTATCCAGGAAAATACAAGAAAGGCTATATCACCATTGTTTCTTATAGCTGAATAAAACTCCATAGTATACAGATACCACATTTTATTAATACTTCACTCATGTATTGATGGGCACTTGGATTGTTTCCACATCTTTGCAATTGTGAAATGTGCTGCTATAAACATTCTAGTGCAGGTGTCTTTTTTACAGAGTGTCTTTGTTCTTTTGAGTAGCTTCCCAATAATGGGATTGCTGGATCAAATGGTAGATCTACTCGTATCTCTTTAAGGTATCTCCATATTGCTTTCCAACTACCCCAAGTGATCTACAGATTCAATGCAATCCCTATTAAAATACCAACATATTTTTTCACCGATATAGAAAAATAATTTTATGCTTCATATGGAGCCAGAGAAGACCCCACACAGCAAAAGAAATTCTAGGCAATAAAAACAAGATGGGAAATATCAATTTACCAGACTTCAAACTATAGTACAAGGCTATAATAATTAAATTAGCTTGGTGATGGCACAAGAACAGGGACATTGACCAGTGGAACAGAACTGAGAAACCTAATATAAAACCATACTCATATAGCCATCTAATCTTTGACAAAGCAGACAAAAACATACACTGGGGAAAAGAATCCTTATTCAATAAATGGTGTTGGTAAAACTAGATAGCCACATATAGAAGACTGAAACAGTATCAACACCTTTCACCTCTCACAAAAATCAATTCACACTGGGTAACAGACTTAAACCTAAGGTATGAAACTATTAGAATTCTAGAGGAAAATGTTGGAAATACTCTTCTAGACATTGACCTAGGCAAAGAATATATGAAGAAGATTCCAAAAGCTATACTGAAATTTAAGTAGTTCTTTTCTTTTCTTTTCCCTTTAAAATAGATTAATGGTTGTGCTACATTGCCCAGGCTGATCCTGAACTCCTAAGCTCAAGCAATCCCCATGCATCAGCCTCCTAAGTAGCTGAGACTATAGGTATGAGCCACCATGCCCAGCTTGAAGTAGTATTTGGTTTACTTCTTGCTGGTTCTAAATGGCTGCTGTGTTCTAATTTAAGAAAAAATGGTTTATTAAACTAATGGTCCATCTGTTAGTCAGCAACTCTCAATTGTATTTTGAGTTAGTTTTTGAACATATTGAACCTCATTCTGTCCTTAGTAATAAAAGCGTTACCAATTATTTACCTTGGTAGTCATAGTTTAGTAGGGAAATGTTAGTCTTAAAAGAAAGCAGACAATTAATCTGAATCATTCAGGTAAGATAAAATTCACTCCCAGTAACTGTGACTGTATTTACTAAGAAACCATAAAGAAACATTCTGCAAGTATTTTCAAGATGTATCTGCTTTGAGAGATTATCATATAAATAGTTTAGGTAGAAGTGACCACCTCACTAGGAACTTGTCATCTGAGCATGGTTGATCACCTTGAATGTCTTCAAAGAAATGAACACTGATATTTAAGAAAGTAATAGTGATTCTTTGGTCCAAATGATTATAGAAAAGAAAACTAGGATAACGAACGGATCCAAAGGATGGTATTATGAATTTGATTCTGAGCCCATCCAAATGTTACCATTGTTAACTGTTTGGAAATGTCTCATAATGGGAGAATTTATTGAACTAAATAGTGATAGGTTTAAAGTATGATCCTAACAAGGAACAAGTTATTTAGGGATTTAGATTACCAACAGACTTGTAGCTTGAAAACTTGGTGAGACTGTCCATTGGAGAGAGATGCAGGAGCAGTCCAGAGGAACAGGAAGATTGCATCATGGTGCTCCACAGTATGCCTTTGTAATATGTATACAAGTCAGTGGAGGAGTACTGAATCAAAACTTAATTTTGACAGGTCTGATATATAGTCTATTTTGGTTAACCAAAAGGAATACATACATTTACTACATTAGAGAAATTTCCATTATTTTTCTCTCAGCCATGAAAATCGATTTTGATGTGATTACACTCAGAAGCTGCTTGATCTGCCTCTGACAGGACAAAATGGATAAAGACAGTGGGTGGTGTAGCATGTGGGATACTGTGGTTGAGCCGGACTCTGTGATAAACTGAAAATGGTAGGATTCAAATATCAATTAGGATCATTTGTGTGAAAACAGACTTAAGATAAAATGGTGACTCTGCTGTATTTAAATGATAAGAAGAAATATCGTAATACATCAAGTAACCAGATATTTTCATCATTTCATTTTTACTATAAACTTTATTTAGAAAAGTGCAAGGATATCACTACTTATTACCAGTAAATATTTTATTTATCTTTTTTAAAAATATTGAGCTTTTATTATATGCAAGGCATTTATTTAAGAAATCTTTATGGAACTTCAGATTTGATTTTAAAAGAAGTAAGAATTAGAGATTGTTTGGTAGCTGGAAGTTTCATTTCTGTTTCTGTTCAGAGCTCTTCCTTTACTATTTATAAAACTATTCTTACTTTCATTCATTCACTTAATAAATATTTATTGAGCATCCAAATGCAAGGCACTCATCTACATATCTGGGGCACAATATGAATAAAGTAGACTGTACTTGTTATCATGGAGTATAGAGTTTAGTTGAGAGTGCAAACAAGAAAAGAGTAATTACCATCAAGTGTGCTAAGTTCTGTAGTAAAAGAAACATACAGTTCCACAGGAGTATCTAGAAGGGATGCCTAATCTAGTATGGCATTCAGAGATTTACTAAAGGAAGTTATATCTAAATTGAGCCATGAAGTAATATAGACTCTATTCAGTAGCAGTTAGTCAGAAACAGGGGGTTAAGAGGAGGGTAAGGGTCTGTGAGTATGCAGTATATCAGGAAGAGGAAATAGCATGCTCATGGGTCAAGAGGAGAGAGAGAGCATGACACAGAGAAACAAGATTAAGTGTTTATATTACCTACAAAGTAGAATGTGAGAGGTGGGGTAGTAGTAAGGGGAATAACATCAGAGTGTAAGCAATGATCACTCTATGCAGGAGAAAACAATGACAAGAAGCTTAGACTTTTATCTGAAGGAAAGAGAGGTCATTGGATGGTTTTAAGCAGCAATGTATATATTTTTTCTTAATTTTTATTTTTAATTATGGGTATATGATAGTTGCATATCTTTATAGGGTTCATGTGATGTTTTGATACAGGCATACAATGTGAATTAATCAAATCAGGGTAATGGAGCTATCCACTTCGGGCATTTATCATTTTCTTTGTGTTAGGAACATTCCAATTCTACTCTTTTAGTTACTTTAAAGTATACCGTAACTTATTATTGATTATAGTCACCATGTTGTGCTATTAAATATTGTATTTAGACTTGCACTTTAGTAAGATAATTATAACTACATAGAAAAAATGGATTGGCTGTGAATAAGATTGAGAGCAAAACGGTAGGGAACTGTTCACACAATCCAGAGAGGAGATTGTGGTAATCCTAACAGGAATACTGGCAGTGGAGATTGAGAGAAGTAGTAGACTATTAACCTTTTTAAAATTTTTTTATATGTTCATTTATTTAAAAGAAGAATTGGGATGAGTATGTAGTTTTTTGGGTCTGGGGATTGAGGAAGAGGCAATATAACTGCAACAAAACATCTAAAGCCTACAAAAAACATAGTCATCACCGATTTTGCAAGAAATGGTTCCTAAGTTTCCCATCTCTTATTAAAGAGAGAAAAAAAGAAAGAAAAAAAAAGGAAGACAGAAAAGAAAACCCTTAATTTATGCTCATAGGACTCTCACTGTTTAAGCAACAAACACATACCCAACAGAGGAAAGCAAATCCTTATATCTGAGGGTTGGCATAAAGAAAAAAAAACAACAACAAAAAATAAAACACAAACAAACAAGTAATTAAACCAAGAATTCATGCAGCTGATGAAAATGTCAGGCATAGAATATAGAAGAGCACTGTACATGAGAGATAGTGAAATAGAAACTGCCGTCTTAGAAGTACTTAGTTAAGAGTTTATTATAATAGAAATGAAAAGATACATTGTAGACTATGTCACTTCTAAAATTAAGCATATAATGGTTGAAATTAAAACTTTGATTGACTAGATTAAACAGTAGAATGGACACAGCTAAGGAGAAAATTAGTGAACTAGAATATATTAATATATCCAAAAGTAGTCAACAGAAAGCAAAGAGAAAAAATGATAGAAAATATGAATGAGAGGTTGAAAGATATAAAGGGCAATATAAGTAAATTTAATACACATGTAATTCAATCCCCGATTGAAAAACTAGATAGAGAGACTAGAGAGGCAATACTTAAGGAGATAATAGATTTTCCAATATCAATGTAAATATATATCTATAAATCCAGGAACTGGCATTTTCCTCATTCAGGATAAATATAAAGGAATCAAAACTGTAACATATTGCAATGAAACTTCAGAAGAATAAAGATAAAGATTAAACTTTAAAAGCAGTCTAAGAGATACAGCAAATGTTCAACATTTTAAGCTATTTTGATTAGTAATGGATTTAACATATCAGACTGCTTCCCAGGACACAGGCAGCGCTAGCAGCTTGTGTAGTCCACAACTGATGACCCAAGTTAGGGGGTGAATAAGTATACTCTTTTTGATTTGGCATAATCTTTTGGGCATGTCTGTTAGCTAGGCTCTAAACTAACTGTTTCTATGCTATCTCATTCTGTCCTCCTGGAAACCCTGTGAGGTTGATATTGTTATGCTCACTTGAAAAAGTGAGATGCTGGAACTTAAGGAGGTTTTGTGATTTGTCTGAGGTCACACAACTCTAAATGACATAGTAGAGACACAAATCTGGACTTCTAATTCCATATCCATTTTCCTCTGAACATTGTTCTTTGTGGTGGCTTGCCTTTTAGTTCTTATTATAGTGAGTCTGACGTTAGAATGTCTTCAACTTAGAAAATTGAATATAACTATTTTTTAAATATTAAAATAAAAAATAATTTCAATAATTAAAAAGCAGCCATAGAGAAAGAACAGATAACCAGCAAATGAAGAACAAATGAATAAATAGAACATCATTGGGATACAAGAAGTAGTAGCAAGGACGTGCTGAGGAAAATGACTACTAACTTAGAATGGTGTAACCAGCAAAATCAATCTTGGGTAAAAGTGTGAAATAAAGCCAGGTGAAGATGAGCAATGGTGAGAAGCTATCAAAAAGAATACTGAACTGAAAAAAAATTGTGAAGAATATATGTAAGGAAGACGGAAACTCAAACTAAAACAGGGCACACATATATTGTACAAGTCAGGGACAGAGTGATCAAATTTAGAGTTCTGTGATTCTTGAATTATTATGAAGGAGGGATAAGGTATTGTTAAATTTGGGACTTACTAAAACTAAATTTGTATACTAAGATTTCAATGTTATATAAATTCAGAAAATAATGGAATGAGGAAAAAATATGAACTAAAATTATAAAATAGTAAGAAGCATGGTAAAAGGGAGACAAATGTAAATTGATAAGTAATATGGTAAAAATGGACCCAATGCATTATAAACACAAAAGTTAATAAATACACTATGCTCATAAAATAAGAGACAGAGATTATCAGAATGAATATTTAAAATGCCATTATATGCTATCTATAGAGACATGGCTAAAAATAAAGACATGAAAAGCCTTAAAGTAAAATGATGGACAAAGATTTATGAAACAAATATAACTTAAAAGAAAGCTGACATAAGTTTTTTAATGAGAAAAAATATATCTTAAGATCAAAAGCATGTTTAGGGATATAATTTGTTATCAGGTAATGATGAAAGGTGAAATATACCATATTTCTATGTTCCTAATAAAACTATCTCAAAATAAATAAATAAAATGTTGATAAAACTACTGAGAAAAGTTAACAACCCTTTCATCTTTATGGCAAATTTAACATTTTAATTTTCTCAATTCTTGATAAGTAAACTGGAAAAGATAATCAGTAAAAATACAGAAAATTTGAAGGACATTAAGAATCTAGAGTTAATAGACTTATATAGAGTCCCACACCCGAGAATAAGAGAATATGGATTCTTTTCAAGCACCTGAAACATTTATAAAAACTATGTACTGGGTCATAATGTAGGTTTTGACAAATTTCAAAATACAGTCAATATAAAAACCACATTGTCTGATCACAAGGCTATTAGTGGCAAAAACGTTATCACACACACAAATGCTGCTACATAGCTCATGTATTATCTAAAATTGTTGTTACTGAATGGTACCAAGACTACTGCATATAAAAACTTTTATTTAGAAGGAAATTAACTAAGTGCTTGTATATAAAAAAGGAAAAGTTGAGTAATAATGAGCTAAGTGTGCAACCAAAGAAGGTAAAACAAAAACCTCAGCATAAAAAAAGAAAGGACACAATAAATCTAACAGCATGATAAAATGAAAAATAATTATAAAATTATTTTTAAAACAAACAAATTTGGTGCTTTGAAGGATGGATAAATCTCTTTGAAATGGATACATCTCTGGAGGATTGATCAAAGAAAAAGAAATAAGCATAAATAATACAAAGGGAAGACTGACATAATAAGTGCACAAAAATCAAAATAATATTAAATAACAGGAAAGTGTTAGGAATGAGGTTCTTATTGGATAACTATGCCACTCAATGAGTTAAGAAATACAGGAAGAAGAAGGGGGTTGGAAAAATACATTCAGACATTGAATTTCTGGGCTTTATGGGATAATAAAATGATGGTATCAAATGGCCATTTGGCATGCAAGCTTCAAATTCAAGAGAAAGATTTATAGATAGAGGCAATCAAAAATAGAAAAAAAAATGTATTCAATTCTTTCTACATGTCACTGATTCTCTTAAGCAATGTATGCATGCTTAATTACCATATAAAACAAACAATTTTCAACAATAATTTATGAATAACTTATCTGAAGCTTAGACACGTTAAGTAACTTTTCTGTGAGATACCAAGTGAGTGGCAGAGTAAGAATTCAAGCCTCGAGCATAGGTCTCCTGTCTCCAGAATTCATGTTCTTAAACACTGTCCCACACTCTTCATCTAAGCGGGGAGTTTTTAGATCAGAACTAGCAGGCTATAGTTGGAAATTGATGCCCTGGAAGCAGAAACTATTAGAGAGGAAAAATATTTGAAATAAGAAGGTAAAAGGGTTTAGAGCAGAGTCCTGAAGTTTGCCAATAATTAAAGGGTAAGGCAAGGATAAAGAGATGCTCACAAAAGAGACAAAAATGAAAGGGTCAGAGAGTATATGGTAAGTAAGGAGAGTGCTGTAAGAGATAAGTCATAGTGAGAGGGCATTTCAAGAAAGAGGAAGCAGTCAATAGTGTCAAACTCTGCCAAGTGTTCAGGTAGATAAGGCCTGGAAATTATTTATTGGATTTAACTACAAGGCCATCATCGCTGACATTGACAAGAGCAGGATCAGCAGAGTTGGGGAAGCAGAATCCAGATTTTGGAAGGTTGTGGAGTGAAAAGGAGAAACAGAAACAGAGACCACATTCAGACTTTCCTGATGTGTTTGGCTGTGAAGAGGAAGAAAAAAATATGTAGTTACTGGAGGAAAAACATAGGGGTGATTTTTTTTCCCCAAAGAGTGTGTGTAAATGCTGATTATAAATGAATGCAGTAGCAGATTTGAAATATATAGGAGTAAAGAGATAATTTTTCAAGCACTTTTATTATGTTTACCTTTGTGAGGTCTTTAGGAATATTATTTTTTCTTATCCAAGCTGAATAGGAAAGGCAGCAAAGAGAAAAATGTGAGTGGAGATTCCAATACCCCAGGGCAGTTGTTCGTAACCTGCCTACACAGCACTTGGGGAGCTTTTATAAAATGCCAGAGTCTAAATTCAAAGCCTAGAGATTCTGGAACAATTAGTCTTTGATGGGACAAAAAGCATCCACATTTTCTTAAAGCTCCTAAGTGACTTGAATGTGCATCAGTCATCACGTTGGGTGTTCCAATTAGTTGGAAAAAATGTTGTGAAAGAGTTGAGTTTGGGAGCTGTAGGAATGGGAGATTGAGAGAGACAGTAAAGTCATTGAGTTAATTATTTCACAGACAGGACTTTCCCTGAAGAGGACAAAATTCAAGTGGCAGCCAGTTTGTGGTTCAGATTGATGGCAACGGCCAGGATTGTGGCACAGAAGACATCCTGGATAACAATAGGATTTTGGATGGAAAGGAAGGGTGTGGCTTTACTTGAGTGTGAGGATTAACTCAGACGTTTGTGGATACCCCAAGGAAGGAGTACAAAATGATTTAGCCAGATAGTGTGTGCTTCAAAAAAGGGTATTTTGTATTGCTTGGTTTTTCCTTTGTGGAGGTGAAAGCATAAGGGTCAGAAGATGCATAAAGCATAAAGGTAGTAGGACTCTCAATCTGTACCTTGAGATGTTTTGCAAGGGTACAGGAACAGCAGCTGCTATTTAAGAAAGCAAGCAGAATCCCCCAGGATGGGCCAAACGTAGTTAAGATCATGCGGAAAGAATAGTATCAGGCAAAAAGGTGGGAGTTCTAATGTAGCTTTTAACAAATATGAAGAATTAATGGGGAAAGGAAGGAGATAGAAACTGGTCATTAACAAGAAATTAAAGGGATGGGAATTTTTTGGAAAAGTAGATAATTGGACATTTAAATATTTAATGTGTAACAATCACATTGAAATCACAGATAAGGGAGAGATTCACCTTACTACATAATTATTCTAATATGTTTAAAAGCATTTCAATTTCTTGCAGTTGCACTTTATTTCATTTATTGCATTGTCCAGAGAAATAATCATATGTATACATAATGATGATTTTATTTTTCCTGCCAATCTTTGTGCCCTTTCTCCTTCTTTTACTATTAAATATAATGTTTTTAGTAAAGACTTTCTTTAATGTATAAGGAAGTCGTTTCTATTCAAAATATTTATAAGAAAAATAAAGATCTATATTAACAACTTGGTAAAATAGTAGAATGAGCTTAATTGAATTTTGAAGTGGAATTGAATTTTTATCATTGAATATTTCTCAGGCCATAGACCATCTTTCAAAACCTCATAGCAGATATGAGAGGTGGGGAATAAGTATGCACTTATGTCAGAAAATAACCTAAAAGCAAATGGGTTTTTTTTTTAAAAAATCAATATCCTGTGGTTTTCTTATTTGTTTCTAAAAAGAATTTAAAATCAATTTAATAAATTGAAGATTCTGATTAATTCATTTTAGTTAATTGATGTTTTACTATATCGCAATAGAAAAAAATGTGTCTATTAGTAGGTATGACAATAAGAAAAGAGAGTGCTTGTTAAATCTGAAATAAATGTTAGTTTCACTTATTAAAATAAAAAATATTTATAAGAACTTTAATTTTATCAAATGCCTTTGGCCAACACTCAAGATATTCATACGGATCTTTTTGTTTGAACAATTGAATGTATCCATATAAAATTCATGTAATACATCAATATACCTATTAATCTGACTAAAATAATGAACAATCACTCTTAAATTTCTTGGACCCAGTCCATTTTATCATCTTATACTGCTTCTTTCATATAATACTAGGCAAATAGTGGTAGTGTTTTCTTGAGAATATTTAAATCTATAATCCTAAGCACAGTTGCTATATGATATACGTGAGTGTTATATTTTTGAAGGCTTTGGGTCAATCTTTTGTAAGCTTCCTAAAACATTGTGTGTGTTCTAAAACAGTTTAATTAACAAAACACTGATTTTGACATAACTTTTCCACAAAATCATGTAAATTATCATTCCCTGGTATCATTTTGGGAGTTTTTTTAAAAGTTTTATAATTGTTAGTTATATGATTTTAATGTCTTAAGTTAATTTTGATATTAATACAATTTTTAATATTTTGTGCCATTTGTATTTTCCAAGTTTTAGATTATAGTGATTTCCCATTAAAATAACACTGTGATTTTAGTCTAATCCTTCTTGTTTCTAGTGCTTCGTAATTGTGACTTTCCTCACATACTTCCTCTCTCTCAATTAACATTGCTGGGTTTGACTATTCTATTTTTTAAATCATCTTTTATACTTATTTTTCTATCCTGCTACTTTTTGTTTTTATCACTCATTTTCTTCTTCTCATATTTCTCCTTTCTTAATCCCTTTATCCTTCTTTATTCACTTAATTTTTGTTTTGCTTTGTCATGAATTCTTGAGCTGAATGTTCACTTCTTTCATTTCTACTATTTCTTGCTTAAAGTATGTGCATTTAGGTTTATAAATTTCCCTCTAGATGAGGATTTGGCTGTATTTCATTAATGTAATACATGACACTCTCATTTACATCATATTCTATATCATTGTTATGGCAAACTTAATTTATGTATTGACCTTGGAGTTATTTGTGAAAATTTTATTTATTTTTCAAGTATTTTAAACATGTTTTTCTTATTAATATCTAGTTATGTTGTATTATCATCATTTAATATGAAACATACACTTCTTTTTAAATGTACTGACTTTTTTTTGATGGTCTACTACATGTTCAGTGCTTGTAAAACATCTGTGATGCTTAGCAAGGTATATTTTCTGTTTATAGGATAAAATGTTTGGTATAAGTATATATTATAAGTAATAAAATAGCATATAATAAAATTTTATAACATTGTAATATATAACAAATAATAATATATAATTAATTATCATAGAAATAATTTATAGTATATAGTATAAATTCATAACTTCCATAACCTGATTAACATTTGCTAACTAGATTTGTCAAAGATATAGATGAGTGTGCTGACTTCCATTAACATTGCTTTTTAACTTCTCATCTATATATTTTGAGCCAATTTTATTTGCTATCTGACATTTATATTATTGTGAATTATACTTATTATTGCTATGAAATGGCTTTTTTTGTCTTGTAAAATGCTTTTGCCTTAAATTTTATTTGACAGAAGTTAATATTGTGACCTCTGCTTACCTGACATTTACATTTACTAGAAAATATATTTGCTCCTGCTTTGTTTTTAATCATTCAGTTTCACTGAGTTTTAAGTGTTTTAGTTTTGAATTTAAGTCTTAGGGCAAGCCTTGCAATTCTGCTAGGGCCTGAGCAGCGGAGCCTCTGAGCCTGCGGTTTTTTTTTTCCCTTCAGCCTGGTGTCCTCTGGAGAGGTTTCCCCATACAGGCACCTTCCCTTGCAAGATTAATTCTGTCTCCTCCCACTCTCAACTGTATTCTCTGCGCTTCAGTCACATTTTTCTCAAAGCAACTTTACGATATTGCTCCTATTTTACATATGCCTTCTCACACTAGCTCTGATTCTTTGAAGATAGGGATCATGTCTTTATTTGTATTGTTTTACCTGAAATCCCCAATAACAGATGCCAATAAATGCTTATGAAATAAACAAATGAATAAATGAGTGGATGGAAGTATCTGTAGGCAGCATCCAGAAGTGATGAAGTTTCTTCCCTGGAGAGATATTCCTACAGTGACTAGATTATATAGATTCTATTTTACATCATATATATGATATATGCAATTCATATATTAATATTTTATATACTGCACACACATATATACTCTTCTATCTATATATGTATATATACTGTGTCTGTGTGTGTGTATTCGTCTCTCTCTTTACCTACCTGTATGTCCATCTATTTATTTATGTATCTACTCCTCTAAGGTATTTTTCAATCCAGGAAACTCTATATGAAAGAATAAATATTTGTATAACAAAAAGTTTCTTTTATGTCTTAGAAAACAAAATTATCAGGGAATCTTTTGTTTCTTATATTTCCCTTCTTTTATTCTTATTTCCCAGAGAAACTGTTTTTTTTTTTTTTAATATCAAGGCATGAACAGTCTATTGTATTATTTTCTAAGCCATTTGTGACACCAGGAAACTTCTATTACTTAAAATAAAAAAAAAATCTTATTGTCAACCTGTTTAATTTAACTCATTCCCCTAAATCTTACATGGAGTTTATGTATGACACTAGATGTACTTCTTGAGACATGTTGCTATAATTTATAGGCATCTATTCAGATCTCCAAATAAAGTAAATGAAGAAACAAGCCAACAAAATTCTGTAAACATCAAAACTGAATGAAATGTTTTAATAACCAATAAATACCAATTTTATGTTGTGCAACTACTCTTCTAAATTAAAACTATTGTTTAGTCTTGTACACCCTTATCAATGGATATATGTTCCCTTGATATTAGCATGAATGGAAATTAAGTTCAGGATTAAAAGCAAAAAGTAAATTTTTCCTTAAAATTATATATTTTCCCCCAGAGGACAATCATATGATTGAATAGGATTTTTTTTTTTTTTTTTTTTTTTTGAGACAGAGTCTCACTGTGTTGCCCGGGCTAGAGTGCCGTGGCTTCAGCCTAGCTCACAGCAACCTCAAACTCCTGGGCTCAAGCAA
>CAUYRT010054796.1:0-45016 GCA_963574885.1 Lepilemur ruficaudatus
GATAGATGAGGAGGACGTGAATTCGAAACGATGTGTTGGGAGGATGTGAGGAAGAGCCCACTCTGTTCACCTCCACTCTGCCTCCCCTTGGAGTCTCCCCGCCCAACCTAGAACCCTCGATCTTATTACTACATGTCCAAATCCCGTTTGTTATTTAAGATCGACCTCAAATGAAACCTGTCCGTGAAAAATGCCGTGAGAGTTGGACCCTCAGCTCTCGTGGCCCTGCACACACAAGTTCACGGCAGCTCCCACTCCCCACCCCGGACGGTGGTTAAATAATGTCCCTTCCCTGGCTCCCTTCAGCTCCCCGAGGTCCGTGCATGATTTGTCTGTTTGTCTTACAAACATCGCAACACCCAGCCCAGTGCCGTGAACGTAACAGGCATTCGATATTTTTTGAATGAATGAATGAGTTAGTGAAAAAGGAAGGAGAGAAGGTAGGAAGGGAAGGAACGAGTAAATCAAAAAGACTGAGACAGCCGCACAAGGGGAAAACGATCGCGGAGCTGGTGGCCTCTCATTTCCTTCTGCTTTCTCACTCCCACCTGCTGTCATCTGAATTAAGAATGAATGAAGGTATCAGGGAGGCCAATTTGCGATACCCGTCTCCCCTACTCTTTAGGATTGGGAGAGAGAATCTTTCGGTGAGAGGATTGTAAGAAGAAGGGAGTAGTCTTTTCTGCAAAGAGTGTAAGTGGGGTCCGTCGGTACGGGCCCCAGAGGAAAAGCAGCGCGTGGGTATTACAGCTACTTCCCGGTCTAAATCTTAGGCCAGAGTGGGGAGACATCCAGACAGGCAGCGGTTCCTCTCTCTCAGCCCAGACGTGAGTGAAAACCACACTAAATATTCATTTACTATCTGGTTTTTCGTGATAAGGGTCATTTATTTGAAGCTTCGTTTTAGGGGATAATTGCGGGACTTCCCCTGAGGTCAGTGCACCAACTCCTGCAAGAGGACATGGCCAGGGAGGTGGGAAGGGCATGTGACTTAGACCCCGAAACATGGGATTGCAGTCTGGACTGTCAGGCGTGTCTTTTCACAAATCAATTATTTCTGGCGGGGGGGCCTCCATTCCTCATTTATCATCTGAGAATAAAAACAGACCCTGTTGTTTATTTATGTATTCACTGCATACAGATTCGTTGACTATTTACTGCATGTTAGGCACCGGATTTGTTTGGGCCAGGATTACGGAAGAAAGATTTGAGATGTGCGTGGAAACCCGTGAAGTGTCTAGCTCCGTTTAATAGCTTATACTAAGATGATGCTTGTATTGCTATGTCCTGGTCCTCAAAGTAAAGATATATTCAATATGTCCTAACATCTCCCTCCAGAAACTTCAAAAGGAGTCGTGATGTTCTATTTAATCTTTTGTAAAGGATTTCTCCTTAAATTCTCACCAGTGGCACAATGAGGATTATTCCTTCAATTTATAATTCAAATGTTATTCGCCCAGGAAAAATATTGCCCCGAGATTGATTTAATCATAAATTTTTTTAAAAACTCCATAAAAGTGGCAATACAAAATGTAGGCATGTCTAAAGGGAGACATGTACTGCAAACTTTTTTAAGTTTAAAATGACAACTGCTACAGTAAGTGATTGCCCAAGTTACGATGAGTTCAACAAGCTCATTCTTGCGTGATTTCTAAAGCCAAATGCATGCTTGAATAGTGAAAGTCATCCTTTCTGGTAAATCTAATTTGTTTGGGGGACATGATGCAAAGGACAGCTTGTGTTGACTTGAAAAAGTTTTCATGGCACAGAAAATACGAGCAATTGAAATTCTAGGTTGGAAAGCACAACACCTCAGCCAAATATATTTATAAATTATTTACAGTAACTTGGGGCAAGTGAAAATTTCCGCAGTCAGGAAATGTAACAGTACTTACATACTCCAGCCTTTAAAACAGCACCTTAAATAATTATAACTAGATAAATACTCAGAAAAATGTGAATGTTGTATTGTTTACAACTTTCTATTCATTAGAGGCACCCAAACTAAATGTTACCTTGAGAATCTTAATATTACTGTTATTGCTATTGTTATTGGCGGACTCTGCTGGTCCTCTCTGACCTAATTGTTACGACACAGACTAAGGCATTGTTGTTCCTGGAAGTTGGTGGCCCGTTCCATTTAGTCAGAAAAGTATTAAATAGTAGAGTGACTTTGAAGGTAAATGTTATGCTATTAAATATAATTATACATACAGAACTCGTCATAGTAAAACTAAGCAACAAAAACTAATATGGAATATTAAACCTCTCTTTTATCCATAAATTTAACTGCAACTAAATTAATAAAATATCTTGATTTGCAGTGGAGCTCATAGTCTGTAATGAGAGGTACTGTAACTGACTGTAATTTCAGGAATATTTATTTTATGAACAGGTTATGCTGTCTTCTAAATTGTCATTATTTTTGTTACAGGGTTGCTAGCATCGTTTGAGCCGGGATAGTTCTGTGCACACCGATGGTGCCTTTCCTGAATGCATATATATATATTTTTTTGTTGGTTTAAGTACTTTTGTATACACGATTATGCCCACAGGTAATAGGAAACCAGTGTTTCAAAAGAAAACCTGATCACATCACTAGATAACACAGGTATCCCAAACAAGTGTGTGAGCGCCTGGAGGCTCTCTGTTGCTGCCAGAAGTACATATTTCTTGGATTAGTAAGAACGGCCAGATGACGCTTCGTGAAATATAAATGCAAGGAAGACTCAGAGAGCGCAAATAAAAACCTTCCACCAGTCGTCAGTCTAGGAGGATAAGAGAAAGAGAGTGAAGCAACCACAGGAAATGGCTTTGGGAGTTCCAATATCAGCCTATCTTTTATTCAACGGTAGGTGGTTTTTTTTTTGTCTTGTTAACTTTCTATCACATGAATAGGATTTATTCTCTCTGTATTAGAGAGAAGTTGGCTTCTAGCAACTGTTCTTTATGAAAAAGATCAGAGCAAGGAATCTGCAGATTAGTTTCTTATGCAATGTGTGTCTCTCTCCTGATCTGTTTTGACAACGTCTTTGAGACCTCCAGAATGTTTGCTTCAGATAATTGAAGGGTAATTGATAAATTCAGCTACGACACTAGAGTGCCCTTATGATGCAATGAGCGTGTAGATGTATTAACTTTCTTTTATAGAAAGTAACATGTTTTTATTTTTTACAATATAGTCCCGGGACGGATGAGAAGCAGTAAGGAAACTGCCCTAGTCAGGTTATGGATTTCAACGGCGGTAAATTTAAAACTAGAAATAGGAATAAACAGAATGAGAATATTTTCCGTCTGTTGCTTGTGCAGAGAAGGAGGCTCGTCTGTTAAAGATGCTTTTTCCACCCTTGCTACAGCAGCGCTGGCCGCGGTGACTGAGGAGACAGCTGCAACGTTAACTCCTCCCATCACAGCCCCGCAAGCTAACTGGACAGTTAACAAAACAGAAGGTATTTTCTTCCCATTTTTGTACTTCTAGTAACTTTTCTTAAAACGTGCGAGAGAAAGTTGGATTGCGATCGAAGGAACGTTGGCAATCTTAACTGTAATTTGGTTATTAGATAATCAACTCTTTTAGCAAGATGCTGTTAAACGGAAGGGACCGATCAATGCGTCAGCAAAGAGTTGTCTTTTTAAAAGAAGGAAGTGGAGCAGAGGCGAGAAGGAAAAGTTGTCTGCGGTTACTGTCCTGAATGTCAAACACGCCACATTTGCTACCTGATTTCCGCCTGGTTCCCGATAACCCGCGAGTGTCCAGAGGCAGTTCTCCCGCCTTTCTGGCATTCTCGATGAGCAATATCATATTTATTTTTATCTGTGACCGTAAGCTTTGCAAGCCAAAGAAAGTTTGTCTGCAAGATGAAAAGCACTTTCCCTCATCTCTGGAAAGATCTTTTTTCTTGTTTGTTTTTGGGGGGCTTTTGTTGTTTTAGTATATGCTGCGTTTGCTAAGTACTTGTACCCAATTTTTGTTGTTGATGGTGGTGATATATTTTCTTTCCTATTTTATGATTATTAGTACAGTGGCTTCTGGCTGCTGTTAGCACCGGCATTTTTTTTCAAACCTGTTCGAACTCTCGGAGGTGAGCTTGGCAAGCTGGCTGCTGAGTGCTGTGATTCTCACGCGATTCACCTCCTCCCCCCTGGTGTGGACACCGGGGATGTGACCGAGGGCAGGGAAAACAACGTCTTGTGCTCAGAGCCAGGCAAATAAAAAAAGACCAAGTGAAAGATGTTTGTTTCTGAATGTGAAAGACAGTGATATCCAGGTGTTCCTCATTTCACCGGGAATTTTAAATTTTAAGGGATCAACTTAAAGTATTTCAGCTGCTCAATTTTTGGGTATCTATCAATTTGCAAAACAAAACCAGTGTGGGTTTTAGAATAACCTCTAGCCAACTTCCTATCTTCTGAGCCTTTGAGCAAAGAGGAAACATCTTATTAGAATATGATAATGCTGCAGAAAATTGATGGTGAACTGCAAATAAAATTCTCCAAATTACAGGTAATAGAAACGGGGAAAAAAGTATCCAATACAATCATCCCTTGGTATCCACTGGGCATCGGATCCAGGACAACAGTATCAGCTCCACCATTGCACCACCCCAAGGGAACCAAAATCCAAGGATGTCCAAGTCCCTTTTATAAAATAGCACAGTATTTGCATATAACCTGTATACATTCTCCTCTATAATTTAAATTAACTCTGGGTTACTTATACCTAATACAATGTAAATGCTGTGTAAATAGTTGTTACAATGTATTGTTTAGAGAATAATGACAAGAAAAAAGCCTGTCCATGTTCAGTATAGACACATTTTTTTTTCAAATATTTACTATCCTTGGTTGAATTCACAGATACAAAAACCGTGGATATCAAGGAAAGACTCTGTATCACCTCTTTATATTTCCTCTGCTCTCTTGATGAAAAACTTTAGTCTTTCCTTTTGCGTTTTATTTAACTAAAAATATGACTCTAGTATCTTAGAAAATTTTGCACAACGTTATATATAACTAATATTCTTCTCCCAAGGGGAAAGATGAGTCCATCACACCCTTTCTTTGCACCTGGCTTCTTTTAATTCTCACGTTTTCTAGCAAATCTTGGTTCCGGCTTGGTTAATTGAACTTTGTTTAGCCTTAAAATAGGAAGAACCTGAGCCCAGTTTATAATGGGAAATTCTCACTGCCTCAGAATTATCAAAATGATAACTTACATTTACCACACCACATTCAACAAAATCAGTGTGAATTTTAAGATAACGTATGTTCTTAACTAAAAGGACGTGATACAACGTAGCATCTTATTGATACCTTAGAACCTGAAGATGTAGTGTTTCCAATGTGAAAAAAGAACGCCTTTTAGATCTGTATTTTTCCTAAAAACCAGTAAGATTCTGTTTATCTTCTTAGCAAGGCAGATATCGTGTAGCATGATGACTAATGATGAGGAGATAAGTTTATTCCTAAAAACTACAAAATAAAATGCCACTAATTCTGCTTGAGAAAAATTTAAGAATAACTATTAAAATATACTCAAAAGGACTCAATTATGCAGTTTTCCCCGAAGGTCATTCCCACTGCATAAGCGCCAAGGATGTTACAGGTTTGCCTTTAATAAATCAGAGAGCCAGGAGTGAGCATCCTGAAATACACATTTTGCCAGAACACAATCTTCCAAGGAAGGTTTCCCAGAAGGTTTCCGGACACTTGACAACAAAAATTTTGCCCAGCTGTGGTCACTTACATAGTGTTAGCACTAGAAATAAAACCCAGGTTTTCTAATTCCAAGTTTGTGGCTTTTCCCACTATTTTGCAATGCCTCTTAATTGAGTAAAATTTTAAATTACTATTTGAAGGTCTTGTCATTAACTGTATCAAGTCTGAGCCGTAAGGCCAGTTTCTGGCTTCTTGCATAGGTCATGACAGTATCTCTTATGAAGCCAGTTAGGGAAATTGTCCCCTTTTCAATTAACCCCTTATGGTAGTTTTTGTAAGAGTAAGCAGAAATTTCACCACTTTCTACCCCTGGGAAGGGAGGGAAAAATCTAGCTCCTTATCTCACAAGCATAAATCCAGACCCTCCCAAATGATGACTACTCAGGTGTAAAGGGGAAAATGAGAAGCTCCTGTGAGATCTTCTGTATTAATTGGCAGTCAGGACAGGTGTGGGCAGCGTGGCCCAAAAGAACCTGCTAAGACTCGGACCAATGCTGCCACCTCGTGGCGAACTGGGCGAACTGGCTGTCGCTATACCTTAGTGTGTATCTTCCAAACGATCAATCCACGTGCACCCCTAACGAATGAATGATATGTCTAGAGGGCATTAACCTAACCCTTGGGAATATAAACTGCTAAGCAAATCAATAGTTCAAAGGACAAAGTGCACACCCCAAATAGTCTCAAAATAAAAAGTCTCTTTACATATGTATTTTAAAATTACCATAAAAGCAGGACACGCTTCAACTGTTAATATCGTATCTCCTTTTCTTAGCTGACAACACAGAAGGACCCATAGCCCTGAAGTTCTCACACCCTTGCCTGGAAGACCTAAACAGTTACTGCATTAATGGTGTGTGTGCATTCCACCACGAGCTAGAGAAAGCCCTCTGCAGGTAATTGCAAAGAAATCTCCGAGTCCTAGAGACAGGACAAGGTGAACGTACGCCTCTGTTGTTTCATGTAGCACATTTCCATCCTCCTCTATCTTATCTAATAAAATGGGTGCATGATCTCAACATGACTCGCCAGTCCTCAATGTATTCGGATATCTAAGGAGCCTTTTTCTAAGCTATTTAATCCTCAGTACTCACAAATACGGCTCCCAGGTTGGCTGCATCTGTGGACCCCGGATGCTTGTTAGCAATGCTCTATCCCAGAACTACTGAATCGGAATTTGCATTTTTAACAAACGCAAAGGTGGTTCCAGGTTTTCACAGGCCTGTTTATAGGATGAAATAAAACAGACTAAGGCAAAAACGTTTCAGGAATATTAAGTTCTAGACTAGAGCAACACAGAACCATTTTTTATGATCACTAATTTGCTCAGCATCCTTCCAGGGACAAGTAGGCTAACAATTTTCTAGACTAACTCAGGCAAGCATACTACCTCTCCCTTTTACCAATGGGGGGAAATATGAGGCCTTAATTATCATGTTCAAATTCATAGCTACTTCGTTACCTTTAACAGATCGGCTTTCGTTTGGTATTTGCCTTTTAATTTAAATTACTGACTTTCCATTGAGGGTTTTTTACTTTTTGAAATAGGTTATTTCTTTGTATGGGCTTTAAAATTATACATTCTTTTTCTTTTTTTTAAAGGTGTTTTACTGGTTATACTGGAGAAAGATGTGAGCATTTGACATTAACCTCATATGCTGTGGATTCTCATGAAAAATACATCGCAGTTGGGATTGGTGTTGGATTACTGTTAAGTGGCTTTCTTGCTATTTTTTACTGCTACATAAGAAAAAGGTAGGAAAAGACAAATTATGAAGTCACTTGGCGTGTGTTCATTCCACAAATGTTTATTGAGCCCCTACGATGCACCGTGCATTGACGTGTAGAATTTTTTAATGAAAAAAGGGCTGTAATTCTGGCAAGTTCCTATACAATATTTTTGATGCCTTTTCTCATAAACCCAGACAAGTGGTAAAAGTTTACCTTCAGTTGTAACAGGGTAGTTCTAATTTACCATCTCCTTTCATCCTCTCTCTCTCTGTCTGCCTATATGAAAGTTATAAATGAGGAGGACTCTAGGCCCCCAAAATATATTTCCCTTGCTGTATTCTACTAATTTTTCCTTTTTAAAATGACCACAACTTTGTCAATAATGGTTGATTAATTAAAACAAATATACATACTAATGTAAGATACAAATAATAAGAGGAACTGGGTCTGGGGCACAGAGAACTCTCTGTGCTATCTTCTCAATTTTTCTGTAAGTCTAAAACTGTCCTATAAAGTGAAGTCTATTCGTTTAAAAAAAATTAAAATTTTTCCAAACCTGGAAAAAAAAGAAACGAAATGACCAAAACTGCCTCTCCAAAATTAGAAAAGTTTGTTCCGATTAACAACTGTGTCTTAGAGCAAATCACAGCTTTATCAGTTGCAGATGTGCCTAAGAGACCAAGAAATAATTAATAATAACAGTGAGGAGGAGGAGGAGGAGGAGGTGATGTTGATAAGCCAGCTGTCTGAGGTCAGAGTGCCCGGAAGCAGAGTCTCAGGTGGGGATTGTTGTGTATGTGATTGGCCGAGAGACTGCTGTCAGGTGATTGGCTGAGAGACTGCTGTCAGGTGATTGGCTGAGAGACTGCTGTCAGGTGAAACCCGTAATGAAGTAAGGAAGGCAGGGAGAGCACAAGAAGCAGCTAAGCAAAGATGTGGCTTTAGCCAAAGTGTAGACTCATGCACAGGAAGATCTAGAATGTGAACGGCAGCATCGACCTGTCCCAAGGAAGACAAGGGTCTGGGTTTTAGTATCCTGAATTATGCAGTCGTGGGTCACAGGATGCTTCTGGTGGGGCAGGGGGCAGGGAGGGGTTTGTAGTCTCCCAGGAATCTCCTGACAGGTGCTCCGGATCCTGGAAAAGGATGCAGCTGTGAGCCTGTTAACACCTACCCCAGCTGCGGGGGACGGGTCCTCCCGTGGGTGAAGGGGGTCTGGCTGAGGCACCTATACAAACAGCAGTCAAATTTATATGGAAACCGATGCTCTGTTTTAGGTGTCTAAAAACGAAGTCACCGTACAACGTCTGTTCCGGAGGGAGACCGCTGTGAGGCCTTTGTAAGGGGCTTTCATCAAGGCATTTGTAAAAATCAGTGGGCTCAAAATGGAAATCTTCAAACGAAACAGCAAAACCTGCCAAGCTCACTAGACTTGGAAATGATGGAAGTTGGTATCACGACGAAGGGAGGGAGTCAGATTCTGCGTCGGCCTTTGGACTTTGCCGTCATTAGCATGCAGTGGCAGCCAAGGGAGCAAGCTGCAGTGACCGACGTCAAGTTCCCGGTTCTACTCTGGGTTTGCTGACGTCGTGCGGTTTTTGTTCTCGCTGCGGAAAGACTGAGTTGTGCCTCTGACCCTGTCAGGTGTGAGTTTTCACAGGAACGATTATCAACCTGACAGCAAGCCAAAGCCACGGCAAGCTTGGGCTCCTCATGGGCTTGCTACGCGGCACCTTGGACTGCCTCGATGGGGCTTCTTTAAGGCTCTTTGCTCAGTGGACCTAACCCCAAACATGCTGCTTTCACGGTGTCTGAAAGAACGTGACGTCAACTTTCAGGATGAAATCGGTGTTACGGCCCCTCCCGTGAACCAAGCATGTGGTCTCAGCCACTGAAAAGAAGTTGGAATGTCCGAGGCAAACACAAAGCATACCCAGCTTGTGACAGTACTGGGCAGACTCTATCTGTGAAACAGGGGATACGCTAAAGAGTTTCTGAGGACTGAACGCCGTCTGGGTAGCAAGTCCAGAGTAGGCAAAGCGTTTCCGTTTCTGCGTGGATTATAAAACTTTGCGTTGGACTCGTCAGGGCTTTTGTCCATCACTTCCTCCGGTTTATCGGTGCAATGACACGGTGACCGTTCTTTCGGACCCAAATCCCAGAATTCTCCTAATGAATGAGGAATCTACAATGGGCCCTGAAATAGAAACGGAAGAACTGGACACAGGAATTTTTGCACCAGCCTGCTGCATGTGGGAACTTTCTTTACCATTTCTAAACACGTGACTACAGATTGGCACATCAAGAGGAAAGATGGAGCGGTGGTCGAAGTAACTTCCTAGGAATCAATGTCCTTCCTCTTTAATGACATTTCTGCCACATGGTTAGAACAGTCTTGTGCGGGTCCCTCAATTTCTTCGGGCTTTGGTTTCATTTTCTACAAGGCCCTCGTACCTCTAAAATTTGACAGTAAGAGAAGAAAGAATTTTCCTAAGTCGGCATTACAGGAGAGAGTATCCTCAACACCTCTATCCCCAACTCCACCCCAAAACACACCACTGGATGTTACCTTAGGTGTATATTTTAGCGTTTGGTTTGTAAAACGATAATTTATTTTTAAATGGAGTACAAACTGATATTAAAGAATTATAATAGCTACCATTTATTTTTAGATTTACTCTAAAACTGTGGACTCTTTTTTTCTTCCATTGGGATGGGGATGAGCAAAACAATTTTGATCATGAGACCGGTGAAGAGAGGATCGAACTGGAACATTCTCACAATGGCAGTCTGGCAACAAGCCTTCGATTTACGTTAGTTATAGCTTCTCATTTGCTCCTAAACAACTTTACATTCTGCTTTCCTTTGAGTAGAAAGTATTTTACCTGCTTTGTTTTTCCTTCAGAAGGAATTCGGTGCAGGTGAATGGCAGTCAGGCTTTTCTGCATGTTTTTGCAACAGGTCACATCGTACCACGGAGTAGGGAGGTGCGGGTTCCTCCCAGTGACTCCAGTGACTGACCACACCTAGAAAGCGATGCTCTTCCTAAGCATTTTAAAAAGATGTAAAAAATCTGGGGAGAGGACAGGAAGAAACAATAAAGGACGGCCTTTAATTAATTAAGAACTCTCTCCTGATAAAAGGGAACAGGAATTAACACTAGAGTCTGGAAATGTAATAGCCTTAAAAGTCGTACCTACTGACTGTAAATACTTGTCAATTATCAACACAATATAATTGAAATTAGAACAACGTTCGACAGAGAATTACAGTTCTCATGTCGCTAAACCAAAATGTTAACCAAAACAAATGCCGGTAGAGAGTCACAATTTTTCACCTGTAGAATAGTGTTTATTTACAATATAAAACCCACTCAGTGAGATTGTACAGAAACTTAGGAGCGTGGCTTATGAAAGCCATCTATTTATAATCCGTCACACAAAATGACCAATGATCCCATAACTCCAAGAGTTAATTTTTTCAGGAAGGAATCTCTGGCCTTCCTAGGAGCTAGAGCCACCTCTGGCCATATCCATTTACATAAGCAGGACTCAGTGAGCATAAATACATAAACGTATTATGATCTGCAAATTGTTTCCTTTTCTTTTTTTTTTTTTTTCCTGTATGCAATAAGACCCTGAAAAGAGCCCACCAGTGAAGCCCTTGCATCAGAACCACGCTTTCGGCTGTCAATCAATGGATCATTAGCAGGGTGGGTCATTTAGGGAAGAAATGATGACATGTTTCTGGCATCCTGGACTAACTAAAACCGGCCGAGGGGTTCTTCAACGGCTGTCATTCCCCATTTTGTCTCCTCCCTGTGTCTGTCCTTCAGTTCTTTGAGAACACAACCTTAGCTCATTAATATTCATGAGTGCTTTATTACTTAGCATTTCAGAGTATGATGAGGGTGGGGCACATACTATAATCTCAGCCATACCTGAGCCAGGAAATGTACAAAGAGAGAATTATAAACGCCTGTCATTGCATCCTCTTTCCCCAAATTAGCTTTTTGTATACTCATGTTTTTACAAAGATGAAGAGGATGATGTTACAACATAGCCCATCTTTTAGTGTTTCCCGGCTCAATAGAGATCTGACCCTTTAGTGCTGACATGTCCATTTTGGCGACGTCAAGATTTCTACTCATTATAGTTAATTGGAAAAATGCCTTAAGAAAATAACAAGACAAACATCAGCGATTTAAGCTTTTGGTGTTGGACGTGGTACAATTCGTCTACTCGGGGGACCATGAGCAATCCATCTAACCTCTCTGCATTACAAAATGTAACATGCTTTCTGTGGAGTGGCATAAATATTGATATCCTGCAACCCACATTCATGGGAAGGGTTACTCTTGCAAAATACCACTCTTTCTGGCTTACATCACGGCTGCATGATGTCAGGATTTGAGCATCTGCCAAGATGAACTGCGAAGTGCTGAGATTTAATTGGTCAGCGTCTGGCCCTGCCCATCTGGGCGAGCCCACTCTTCTGTCCAAACCTTTGGCTCGGATCTATTCAGTAGCACATTCTCAGACACATCTTCCAAATTCTGCGTGGAATTTTTAAAAGTTATTCAACCAATCAATGCCCAGCTCAGAGTGCAAGAGCCTATGCAGTTAATTTTCTAAGAATTCTACCACTAGGTCCCTTGAGACTATCCATGTGAAGAAATGTGTCCCATTGCTATATTTTACTTCTCTGCCAAAACTAAACATGATGGATGTTCCAGATTGTGGGCAACACCCACGGCTTCCAAAGAAACGTCTCGTAAAGATTAGGGATGTGATTACATGGTAACAAGGAAAACCGAATTGTTTCGTCAGGTCTTGTTCAAACAGCTCGTGGCCTTCGTCATTTTTGTTTCTCAGATAGTACTGGGAGCATAAGTCACCTAGATTGAAATTTGATGACGACCACAGTCAAGCATCTGTCAAATTAGCAGTGTTTTTGATCTTTAAGAGGATTTTAATTAGGCCTCACATCTTTCTGGGGGAAAAAAAATGGCATCTCTAGATCTTTAACACTGCACAAAAATGTTGATTCGATATTAAGTTCCTCACCAAATCTAGCTGAAGCAATAATGTCACACAGCTACCATTTATGAGCACTTACGAGGTTTGAAAGCATGAACTGCATTATTTTAATTAATCCAGTCCCGTGTGTCATCGAGGACTGAAGAAGGCAAATCACTCGTTCAAGATCACAGAACCTGAACCAGGCAGCTCTGATGTCAAAGTTCCTCCTCTGAGCTCTACCTGGTAATGCTGCCCAACGTTCTATGGAAGATACACTATTGGGAATTAATTTCTTGGTGAACTTAGAGATACAACCAAATGATCTATATGCAAATCAAAAAAAGTTCTTTCTTTAAGATATATAAAACAATAACCTTTGTCACAGATCAACCACAAAAATTCCCTGCTGTCATCCGCAGGTTATTAAGATATGCATACCGTCCCCAAGGTGGGGCCAGAATAGCGTCACACGGTGCCTGCTGGCAGCCGCGTGCCCAGTCTGGGGAGAGGCTGTAGACTGTAAATGAACCCCGGCTTACCCTCACGGCTCAGGGGTCAAGGAGTATGCTCTTGGAATATTGGGAATGTTCTATTCTAGCCTGTGGCCAAGGGTTCTCCGACACTGACATTACCTCACCTGGGACCTACCTGGCTCAGGTTGGTGATGGCCCGAGGGGTGAGGCATCCAAGTGGTCTTTGGCATCTCCAGTAAAGTCTCTTCAAACCCCTCCCCACCGTGTCACCCTCAGTCCCACGCGAGCCCCACATTCACCTCGGAGGAACCCAGTAAACAGTGGTGGTTCAGCTCAGGACCGCAATTGGAAACAACATTAAACACACCTGTGCGATGGATTGCCTCTCGGACGACCGCAGCTCTCGTCTGGCTGTGTGATTATTCAACTTTGCTGGGGTCCTTTGGATCTGACACTCTCGTCTGTTAGGTGGAGAAGTCAGACTCTAAAGATGTCCTGCGCATTCCCTTCCTGGTTGGAATTCCCTTAGCCCTCAGGGTGTTTGTCTTAAATCAAGCCCACATTTAGAGACCAAGTTGTTTTGCTATAACAATCTAGCCTCCTTTGGAAGACAGAAGAGTCAGAGCCCCGGCCCCACCGCTCACACAGCTTTGGTTAGAACGAGCCCTTCACACCCAAACCGCTTCTGTCGCCTAGGCTACCAGTTCAGGGGTCCTACGAGCCTGTCAGCAGCAAACTTTGCTCTTTGTATTAATTTTAAGATCCTTCCTCATCTAAATGCCTCCGAGTCTAGTCATCAGGATGCCTGCAGAGGGCCCTGTTGCACTGCAAACCTCGCCAACTGCAAAGCAATCTCGTTGCTCCGGAATGTGCTCTTGGAGGAGAACTCACGCTCACCTGGAAGCCAGCAGAGGTGGCCTCTGGTGACTCAGACACCCTGCCCTGCCCACGCCCTCAGTGGCTCTCTGCAACAATCTCTGCCAGCTTTGTCTTCCCAGCACACAAGCCAGCTTGTGTCACCTCCCAGCTCAAACACTGGCAGCGACTCCCCACTGTGCACTGTCTGTAACAAGGACTCCTCACCCCCAGGGCAAAGCCCCCCCCAGGGAGTCCAGGTGGTCTGCCTTCCTCACGTCCCCTCTCCCGCCCTCTGCGTGTATCAGCAGCTGTGGCCACCGGCCGCTCTCTGCTCCCTGAGCAAGCCCCATCATTCCTGTCTGTGGGTCGGGGTCTCTGCTGTCCCCTCCCTTGTGTTACCCTCCCTCATCTCTGTGAGCCAAAATCCTACACAATTTTTTCTCAAATGCCTCCTCCTTGAAGAATGGCATTATTTACAAATGTCACCTCTCTCTCCCCTTTGAACTCTTTTTGCATCTTTTTTTTTGTGCCTCTCAAATGTACTTACATTCTGCCTTGTAATATAATGACTTATGGTCTTGGCTGAGTTCCAATGGTGATAATAACAATGGGCTTCATTCATTAGGCTTCTATTGCAGGCTGGGCGCCGTGCTAAGTAATTTAGAGACAACATCTCTCTCAATCCTTAGAGAGAGCCAGGAAAAAGGTTTTATTGGGGGCTGCGGTCAATACTGGTTAAGAAGACAAGTGTCTGGGCCGGGCGCGGTGGCTCACGCCTGTGATCCTAGCACTCTGGGAGGCCGAGGCGGGCGGATCGCTCAAGGTCAGGAGTTCGAGACCAACCTGAGCAAGAGCAAGACCTCGTCTCTACTAAAAATAGAAAGAAATTAATTGGCAAACTAAATACATATAGAAAAAATTAGCCGGGCATGGTGGCGCATGCCTGTAGTCCCAGCTACTCGGGAGGCTGAGGCAGGAGGATCCCTTGAGCCCAGGAGTCTGAGGTTGCTGTGAGCTAGGCTGATGCCACAGCACTCTAGCCCGGGCAACAGAGCGAGACTCTGTCTCAAAAAAAAAAAAAAAAAAAAAGGAAGACAAGTGTCTGGAGTTTAACAGACAGATTTAAATCTATCTCCACCCCTTACTAACTGTGCTACCTTGATGAAGTTTCTTTAGTTTTCTAAGCTCAAGTTTTGTTTGCCTAGACTGATATCTAGAAGAGTTTCTCCAGCATTTTCTTCTAGAATTCCTATGATTTCTTGCCTTAGGTTTAAGTCTGTTATCCATCCTGAATTAATTTTCGTGAGTGGTGACAGATTTGGATTCTTCTACACCTGGCTATCCAATTTTTTCCAGCACCATTTACGGAATGGGGATTCTTTTCCCCAGTGTGTGTCGCCAAACTATTGCTTTTTGCTAATGATACGATCGTGTATTAGAAAACCCCAAAGATTCTGCCAAGGGACGCCAGGAATTGATACACACAAATTCAGCAAAGTCTCAGCTCACAAAATTAATGTACACAAATCAGTAGCATTCCCATACACCAACAGTAGTCAAGCCGAGATTCAAATCAAAGACTCAGTAACTTTCACGACAGCTACAAAGAAAATAAAATTTCTAGGAATGTATCTAACCAAGGAGGTGAAAGATCTCTACAAAGGGAACTATGAATCACTGAGGAAGGAAATTACAGATGATGTAAACAAATGGAAAAAAATATCACGCTCATGGATCGGCAGAATCAACACTGTCAAAATGTCCATACCAGCGAAAGTGATCCACAGACTCAATGCAATCCCCAAGAAAATGCCAGCATCATTTTTCACAGATGTAGAAAAAAAATCATTCTACACTTTGTTTGGAGCCGTAACAGCATTTTAATATTTTATTCACAAGAGCCCTTACACATTTCTTGTTAGATTTATTTAAAGGTGTTAAAAATCATTCTGTTATTACTATAGGTTGGATCTTCTCCCATTTTACATTCTAACTGGTTATTTATTCTATACAAGAAGGCCATCGATTTCCATATATATTGTTGTCTTAGCCATATCTTATTGCAATATTCTGTTTGATTATAATAGTTTAAAATCTCATGCTTTTCAAAAAGATAAAATCATTCTTCTATGAATAATAACTTGCCTCCTACTATTTAAATAATTTTGCCCCATTTCTGTCTTTCATAGAATGCTGACGATATACTAGTTAGCAATAATTTGTGTCATTCTCGGCATTAGTGTGAATACATCCAGCGTTTTCCATTACCAAGGTGTGGACCCTTGAGTTGATCTACTAATGTATAGTAAAAAAAAAAAAAAAACCTTTTAATTTCTATTTTAGTAAAAATATTTTTAAAATCAGGAATGGATATTGAATTTTATCAAAAGAATTTACACCATCTATGGAGATTATTGTTTGATTTTCTCCTTATTCTGTTAATATGTTGAATTAACTCAATAATTCCCTAATGGTAAATCTTCTTTGCATTCTTGATATGAATCATACCTGCCTTTGTTATGTTATCCTTTTAGTGTCCTGCTGAATTTTCTCTCTCTCTCTCTCATTTTTTTCTTTTTGACGATTATTACATCAAAATTCGTATGGTCTAAAGTTTCATTTGGCTGTCAACATTACACAGGGTTAACGCTGCAGTATAATGAATGATGAAAAGCGTGAACTCGCGAGCCAGACTGGCCAGGCTCAAATCTCAGCTCCGCCACCGGGAACCGTACGACCCTGGACGAATTGTTTAATTCTCTGTGCGTTAAGTTTCCTGTGATGTAAAATGGGACGACCGATCTGTCTGTGGTTCACCTTTACTCCGGGAGGTAACTCTTCAAGTCCCAAATGAAAGGCTGGAGGACGGTAACAGAGATCCCCTATTTTGGCAGAGTCTAAACTCTAATTCTTGTCCCCAATCCTTGTAAGTTTGGCAGTAGCTCTGCTCAGCTTTGCAGACCTCATCCATTACTTTCTCTGTCGGGGATCGCCCAGAGGGCGAAAGCAGCCCAAAGTGCGGGGCTCACCACCTGCTCCCCAGATGTTCACCTCTTGGTTCCTCACCTCCTCGCTCGCTGGCTGATGCCTTCAGAAAAATGCGTTGCTTTGTTCTGCTCCGGCATTTCCAGTTATTCTCACTGCAAAGTTTAATCCAAAACACCACAGTCTCCCCACTTTTTACCATTAGTATAAAATTTAAATAAAATTTAAGCTTTTCAACTACAGCAATGATTTTAATTTTGTTTATGATTATTTTGCTTGTTTTTCCCAAGTCTGCCTTCTCTGTCCCCTACTGTGTTTTAAGCAATGTCTGTCGTCTTTCCTGCTGTTTCTAAAAGGGGTTCATTGCTAAGACATGTTACTTTTCTTCTATGTTTTTCTCAAGCTCTTATAACTTGTGCTCTTATAACTTCAGTCCTGTTGTCTCATCGCAGGGCCCTGAGATCCTCTGTGTTCTCCCTGAGAGCCTTGACTATCACTCTAAGCCATGTAAGTCTGTGGCAATGTAAGTCATTATTTCTATCTGCTCAGTGGAACATTTTCTCATGAGTGTTCTAAACCTGCCATTTTTTTTTCTTCTTTGTTCCTCCTTTTGTCCTATCATCCCTTGTAAGATTGTTTTAACTAATAACGTACTCAAGTAGATAATAAAAGAAATACGTATAACGTAAGTATTAATTACATTAATAGCGTTGTATATAATACGCTGCGTGGACGGCAAAAAAAAGCATGGAGGTCAAAGACAAGGCTCTGATTTATTATTGCTGGTTCAGACCCTGGTTCCTTGTGCTTTATTTATTTTCTTTTCTATAAAATAATAGTAAATCAATAGGAAATAATGGTCGCACCTTCTTCACAGGGGCTTGTTAGGATCAAACCTACGTTAGTTTGCTGGAGCTGCCGTAACAAAATACTACAGATTGGGTGGCGTAAACAACGGAAATTAATTTCCTCACAGTTTTGCAGGCTAGAAGTTCAAGACCAAGGTGTCGCCGGCAGGTTTGGCCTCTCATGTGACCCCAGCCTCTCTTCCTGGCTGGCAGATGGCCGCCTTCTCCCCACGTTCTTTGCTCTGTCTACTCTAACGCTTTTGGCATCTCTCCATATCTCTCCAAATTTCCTTTTCTTGTGACACCGGTTAGATCAGATTTGGGCCCACCCTGACAGCTTCGTTTTAACTCAATCGCATCTGTAAAGTCTTCCATCTTCCGGATACAGGTTAGGACGTCAACACACGAATTTCGGGGGGACAAATTCAGCCCATTACACAAATTATTGTCCATTCTGTTTCCAGTATTGTTTTGAACTTGATACTGCAAAATTATCCTCACTCAAACTAGTAGAATCGATACAGTTAATTTATCCAATAGGGATGGTAGAAGAATGAAACATACAGTAGCTCTGTGAATGTAATTATTTGTAAAATTTATTATATTCTAATGCCAGTAATAAAATCACGTGACCTATGACTAAGGTTTAGGTGAATAAATAATTTTATGAATACTTGAAGCAAATATTGTTAATAGTTGACCTGTAGTTTTTATAGGTAACTGCAGAATTTATAGATTATGGAATCTTTCAATTTGTCTAGAATATTGCTATTACTATGATGTGTGCTTTTAAGAGTCTTCTCCTTGGCACTTTATTTAATCTCATTTAATAACTTAGCTGTGTCCTTGAACAAAATAAGACTTCAAATATGCAGCCGTTCCAGAAATGGTATAATGTTTATGCTTTCTGAAGAAGTCCTAAGGAAAAACTTTCTCTCGGGATTATAAAGTTTATCTCGTAGCATTTACAACATACAATTGACGTCAATTCAAGAACCAAACACTAAGACATATGTCACACTTACGAATAAACAAAAACGGGAGGAAGGAATCATGAAACTATTCCTTTTCATTTTTCATGCCTGACTATATAGCACAATATCAACAGTTGAAAGTAACATTAGTTCCCATGTTACACCCGACGGCATTTTACACAATGAAAGAAACCCTTATTTTAATTTATTATCTATCCCCCCCAAACAAAGAAGTTAAGACATTTAAAAATTACTATGTTCTATCACTCAATTATCTTTTGTAAAAGACAAATATCTCGCCGACCCCAAAGTTTGATGTGTTGATGTTTATAATTAAGTATCCTTCTGATGAGCCAACAACCGTGCCTACGTAATCACATTGTTTCAACTGTCATGACATTGCAATGACATTTGCCCTCACAAATGAGGAAATTTATATCCGGTAGACCTTATCTATTTTGTAATGAAATAAAATGACCCTTTCTGACATTTATCTGGAATCTTCGTCACGGACAAGGATTGTTTCTCAGTTGGCGAGTCTACGTACGTGTGGAATGAATGAACATATCATTTCCTGAGCACCTTTTGAGCACCAGGCATTCTCTTCAACACTTTGAATGTGTGAAATTATTTCAACCTTAGAAGTATCCCATGGTGCGTGTTCTGTACGCTTCCTTCTGCGGATAAAACTATAACATCCTTCAAGCTTGCTAAGCAACTGCAAGTAGTAAGCGTGGGGGCTGAGATTCACGAATGAAGTTTAAACAAAGTGAGAATCGTCACTAGCAGAGTCAAAATCCCAAGAACTTACCTAGTCTTTAGACAAAATTGCACTTAAAACACAGACAGCAGTTTATCTTTCCTCTCCCCAAAATCTTCAAGAATGAGACTTTACACCAGTTCTTTCTGACTTACTCCAGTCTCCGTTCCTAACCGCCAGAGTGCCCCCTCGAAGCCCCCTGCCCCTTAAGAGCATCCTCTGTCGTCCTGTCTCCACTGAAAGAGAGAAAGTCTGTTCACCGCTACTCAGAATTGCAAAATTTCCTTTCTACCGAACACACCGATTCCCGTGGTGGTTCTCGGTTTCCTGTGCAGCCAGAGACCCAAGCACACACGCTGATCTGAATCTGTTCTCATGTTTTACCAGGGACAATCCTGCCGACGAATCGGAAGTTCAAGGAAGCTCTTGGGATCCACTGAGGCCGCAGGGCAAACTGCTACCCCCAAAATCAACAGGTACAGGTGAATCCAGGGAGTCACTGCTGAAATAAGTTCACCTGAAGCGGTAGCTGCTTGAGTCATAAGTTTAGGAACATTTAAATGGCAATTCTGATGAATCGCTGGAGTCTGAACACGGAACAGTGAGGAAGTGAGGCCGCTTGCAGGGAATTGCCCAGTTAGCCCTAAACCTTTCAGCATGTACAGCCCCTATCAAACAAGCATATGCCAGTTACGACCCTAGAGCTGCAACCTAAATAAATCTTTGATCCTGAGTTCTGTGACGTTTCACACTGCTGAGGTCAACGACGAGTTTATCTCCACAGGGCAAACCAAGGACAGATGAGATCAGCCACTCCTCCGCCTACTCTGGAAAGGCTACAGAACAGATTTCTTTCCCTCCCTTTGGAATGCTCGCCTTGTCTTACATAAAATGTAGATTTACCGAGCACTAATTACAGCCTGGAAAGAATGTAATCCCTTACTTCACCCTACCCTTCCCCTTCTGTCCTCTTCCCTGTAGCTCTCTCCCCTAAATACCTTGTTTCCAACCCCCTCTGGGGAGAGCCCAGGCCACAGATGACGTCTGTGGTCCTCGCTTTCCTGGACGCTGTGCTTAGACTTTGGCTTCATAAACTTCATTTGAGCGTGGCTCTCAGTTTCTGTCACTTATTATTTATCAACATGAAGAGCACTATCCATTAACATGATGTAACTGACATTTATAGCACACATCCGACAACACCAGAGAACAAATTCTTTTTTTTTTTTTTTTGAGACAGAGTCTCACACTGTTGCCCCAGGTAGAGTGCAGTGGTGTCATCATAGCTCACAGCAACCTCAAACTCCTGGGCTCAAGCAGTCCTCCCCCCTCAGTCTCCTGGGTAACTGGGACTACAGGTGTGCACCACCACTCTCACCTAATTTTTCTATTTTTAGTAGAAGGGGTCTCACTCTTGCCCAGGCTGGTCTCAAACTCCTGAGCTCAAGCAATAGTCCTGCCTCAACTTCCCAGAGTGCTGGAATTACAGCAGTGAGCCGCTGAGCCTGGCCAGAGAACACATTCCTCTGAAGGTCATATGGAACATTCATCAAGATAGAGCACATTCTGGGCCTTATAACACACCTCAATAGATTGGAAAGAATAGAAATCATACAAAGTATGATTTTAGAGCACTTGAAATCAGTATCGGAATGAATTAAACTTGATATCAACAACAGAAAGACAGAAAATTTCCCAAAATTTTGTAATTAAATAATACGCTTCTAAGTAACAAATGAGTCAAGGAAGTTTCAAGTGAATTAAAAAATAGTTTTGAACTAAATGAAAATTTACTTCCCATTCTTCTCCCCTTGCCCCAACCTCACCCCAATCTTGATTCATCTTTATAAACTGGTTTTATGTCCCTGTCCTAAACTGATGTGATTTTAAGAAGTTCTAATGACCATTTTCAGTTCTTTCTAATTAGTTTAAAACTGTGAAATGCTACCTTTCTGCTTGAAATACCACACATTTCTCTGGAAACAATCTGTTCCCATTCCTGACAAAATGATAAAATCTAAAGAAATATTCTAATTTTCTTTATCTGAAAAGAAATGAAGAGTAAAGAAATAAACTATCTTGACCTTTAAAGAATAAAATCTATACACTTATCAGAAACAAAAACAATTGTTACTGAAAGCTTGGCATTTGTCCTCATGGCCGTCAGAAGAACGAGAACAAATGATTTGGGGAGAAGGAAAGGGAAGTTTATTACTTTGCCGGCAAAGGAGGAAAATGGCGGACTATCGTCTCAGAATCCAAATTCCTGTACATAAGCAGAAATACAGAGCTTTTAAAAGGAGGGCCCTCAGTTCTAGGCTACTGTAGTTTAACTACAGTTAATGATTCTAAAAATCCCATCCTTGCCAAAGACAAAGCCTGTGACCTCAGACCACCTGGGAAGCCCACCCAGAGCTCTGCCAGCCAGGGCCAGGCACGGGGGCCTGGGCTGGAGCCGACAGTTCAGCTGAGCTATCTCTTGCAGCACAAAGAACAGAAGACCTCCTGTCCTTCCATACCACCTGCCTGAGGTAGGGGTGCAGGCCTCAGTTCCCAAAAAGAGTGGGGGAAGTTTTAAAGAGACAGAAAACATCTTTCGCCCTTTTCTTCCCCCCCAGGCCAAATACTTATAGAGCACCTATTATGTGTCAGGTTTTGGATTTCATTTAACTGCATTGTTTCACATACTCTTAACCGAACAGTTGCACTAAACCAGGAAGAAGAGACCTGAAGTATTATTTCCTTTGGTACAAAGGTCGAAAGATAGCTGGATTTCACACGTAGACATATCTTACAAGGCATCTTTAGAGGAAGGAAAATTAATGGTGTTTCAGGAAGCTTGTGGGGTGCTTGACTGCTGAGAGGACAGCAGTTTTGAGGGATCCTGAGGCTGGATTTACACAAATGATATTTCTTTCATGTCATCATTCTTCTGATCTCATGCCATTCTGAAGTCCAAATCAGCTTACGTTTCATAGCACCATGTAAAGACTGAGCATGTTGCCCACATTTTTGTTTCTGCAGAGTCAGCTGTTAGCCCTCACTGAAGACACAATTTCTTCCCCCGACCAACACAAATAGTGAAATAGGGGTAGACAGGAAAGGAACAGGAAGAGAGACCAATAAATTTAAAATAAGACTTTACGTACAGAATCTCCGAGAATCACTTTGCCCCTAATCCCACTACTGTAATCTGTAAGGGCACCTTCTTAAGAAAGTAGAAATAATGTTCATAAGAGCTATCTGGTACTTTAGAAATTTATTTTTGACGCTTCCCTCCAAATTAAATAGGAAAAAAGTAAGATATGCACGCTATAGTAAACCCACCATAAGCAGCTTTCACATCTCATTAATTTGAATATGTTCTGGATTAGACAAAGGCCCACATGGAAGCAGGATTCATCTCTATCTCCTGGGTTTTGCACTTAGGCTTTGACAACTTGTAAGAGGTCCATGCCGTTAACGTCCTCATTCTGAGGCTCACAGGTGACTCGTCCTCACTTATAGATTATTTGGAATTAGAGGAAATCTAGGATATCATATGTCTGTTGTTTGACTTCTGTCCTCTCCGTACTGCTGAACTTTCTCCCGAAAGGTTACCGGTAATCTCATTATTGCCACATCTCTTCCTCCATTCCTACTGTCCTGACCTCATTGTTCCACCTGCTGTCGGTGCCTAGGCTTCCCCTTTGGAACACCCACCTTCTTTCGCTTTGGGAATCCAGCATATCGTGATGACTCTCTTAACTCTTTTTACTCTCTTGTATCTCCTGCTACTAAATAAATACCTGATGTTTATTAATGTCAACAATTATATCTTATAGTTCTCACTATTTTATTTAACTTTATCTCGTCTGTGTCCCATGAAAGACAAGACCAGTTATCCCAAAGTTTTACAGATGAAGCTAGTACAGTTTAAATAAGGTCATAAGGTCAAAAAACTCATGAATGCTGGGAGCCAGGATTGAAACCTAATTTAGTGTCTTTTTTGCTTACTCTATTGTTTTCTTTTCTGCTTTTTACATACTCAATTTATATATGTTTTTCCTTTAACAGAAAAAGTAAAACTTTCTTCATAAATGTAGTTGGGTCATACAACAAGATAGTCCTCTTAATCCACAAGAAAATCTAGATTTTCTAGTTCCTAAATCCCCATACTGTGTTTTATGGAGTTCATGATTCATAAATTGCAAGCAAAGGGAGGAAGATGAAAATAGGAAAAAAAAATACCTAAGTAAAGATCCCAGGAGATATGAAGTCAAGATTTTAGAAAAGCAGAGAAACCTGTTTATAAGAAGAACCGCACTTCCATACCCTGCGGACATTACCTGTGCTATCGTTCTAGAATATTCTAGCCAATGCCTTTGCACACCTGCCTGACGTTGCTCAATGCTTAAAGGCACACACAGGTCAAGAGATGTAAAGTTGTGGTTCCCTCTTCTTAATATGGCACTGAGAAAGCTACGCGACTAGAAATCATGAAGTTCAAACCTGCATTTTAAGGGTGTGAAACATCTGGTCCAGAGAAGTCAAATGACTCTCCACAAGATCAGGCAACAATTTATTTTCAGAGTCAAGACTAGAACTTGGATCTAAAATGTGTAGTACAATATTCTTTCTCTCTTTCCATGTTTTAGTTAAAGCATCAAGCTGTCTGCTTATAAAATGACATTTATCTTGGACTATCCCCAGACCAAATCAATCAGAATCTCTGGGGAGGTAAGGCCCAGGTGTCAGTATTTTTTCTGCAGGTGACCATAGGTGAGAACCAGTGTCCAGCCAATCATTCAATAAATATTAACGATTTGCACAAATAATTCCTTACAGAGTAAGATGTCTTACAAGTTAGACTATAATCTCATGTGTAATTTTATTGGGGGATGTGTTTAAGTCAATTATAAATTACCAGTAATAAAACTTTGATAGCTATTGTTTTCTAGCCTTCACTAGAAATGTTTTACTTGTCTGTTAGTGGTAGGGCTAACCAGGGAAAACATATCAATCATTTAAAAAAAACTCCTGGAATTTTTGTGGCATTCCACTCAGTCTTCTAGATGTTTTATTTCTAGGGTCTGCATAAATTAGGTAATCCTACATACTATTTAGATATACAAAGTAATGTAGAAAGTAATGTAGATATAGAAAGTAATGTAGATATCTTTGAGCAGATCGAAAGGCAAGAAGGTTTCAAGTTTAAATATCTGTCATGTATGTTTTGTGCTTTTTCCACACCTGAGAAGAACATTAACATTTAATACTTGTAAAGTTACATAAATCTGTACGTAATCATGAGATAATCATGCAAATGATTTACTAGGAAAATGCAAAGTTCCTCGAATTAAATATGTTGATTAAAACAGCTGTTCTGTGGTTGCATAAAATGTTTGTGGCAAGAACAAACGTAAAATGTTGGTTGGATGAATGGCTTCATGAAAGTTAGCATGTTAACTGTTAAATGTTACTTGAGGAGTAGGAACATCAAGGCAGGCAATGTAGAATTACATGCAACTAGGTGTTAGCTACACGCGAAAAGGCCGTCCTCTAAATAGGCGTAACTGCATTCCTAATTCATCATCACTGTGTGTACACTGATGCTGTGTGGGTTGCATAAGTCACTGAAGGGGAGGTTATTAGGGCACCACTCACAGCAAGTATAAGAAGCAGCAGTTTCAGATTCAGCCGGGTTGCTAATATCAAACACTGTCTGGATCTCTTTATATTTTGTGATTACTGAATGATTTTCTAGAGGATTCTGTCGATGAAATCCATATCGATCGGACATTTTCAGAATAAAATGTTGCTCATAAACACAACGAACAATGGAAACGTAGGATTAGCAAGTGCTTTGGAGACAGAAGCTGAAAGATTGGCACACGTGATTTTTCCCTTTATAGGAAGACGACGACACAAAAAGTTCTTCTTAAGGAAAGAAAACAGCCGTCTGCAAAGGAGCATGAATGTTCTTTACAAATAATCTGAGACTGGAAAACTCCATGCATATGGATTTTAATAAAAACATAGGACAGAATCGTATGTCTAACAAGCCCTGAACTTCAGGTACGCTAAATGTCCCACGTTAGAGCAATATGGTGTGATGGGGAAGAGGGTAGACGCCTCAGCAGGCTGCCTACTTTGAATACCATCTCTGCCGTTTATGGGCTGAAGGACCGTGGACAAATTTCTTAATCTCTATTGCTTTAGTCTCATCTATAAAATGGGAATAAAAAAGCATTTACCTCATTGGGTTATTCGGAGGACTGTATAAGCAAATATATTTTAAACTACCTAGTGAATTCTAAATGTTAGGTATAAATATTAGCACTACTGCTCTTATTATTTATTAGGAATATTTTGTTTAGATTTAAGTACAAATGTCAACCACCATCATGTTCCTTTCCCCCTGTGGTTCTGAATCTAAATGAAACCACAAACAGAAGACATGGGTTTTTTTTTTTGATGAATCCACCCTTTCCATCAGCTAATCCATGGCATTCACTCAACATTCAAACAGCATGTGGGTTTTTAGATGTCTTGAAATCATTTTAAATTTAAGGAAACTTCTCAAGTTATCAAGCTCATCAATGAGAGAATATGATGTAGTATTCAGTGGACTTTAAAACCTTCTCACTTCTTGTTTTCTTCTACTTCTTTAATTAGATATTGAAAAAAGAACACAAGAGAATTTTCCTTTTTGAGTTCTTAAACGATTTCAAGAATGGATTAGTTCACAGGGAAAAGACTTTCTCTAAAAAAAAAATCCAAAAAATCTATAATAAAGGTTGTTTAAATAAAGAAGAGTATCGCCGCATTCAAGATATGTTCCTTCCTTTTCTCTATTTTGTCTCTAACTGGATTAAAGGTTCGAAGGGTTCAGGATTGCACCTGTCTATCTATTACTATATCTCCATGTGTCTATATAACAATACCATTACAACAGCATTCAATAAATAGCTGCTGAATTAATTAATGAATGACAGATTCACCCAAATAGCATTGTAGTTCGTTGATTTTTGGTCAGGGAGAAATACAAAACAGTCTCCGTCCCAGAAAGATGATAAAGAAATATCCCAAAATAATGTTTGGAAATTTGCACCTTAGTTTTATTTTAAATGATTCTATTTAATTTAACACATATTTTCAAAATTATCATAAAAGGCATAAATTCTTCATTCAAATGGAACTTGCTAAAAAGTCTCCATATGGTTAACATCTGGCTAAACTTGAATAAAGTCAATTTTTTTGAAAACTTAGCACATGATAGAACAGAATTCGTGTTCAAGGTCTCATATTTTGAATATTAAACTTAACAATCTGATCTTGGACAGTTTCTTTTATTTTCCAGTGCCTTCATTGTAAAAGGCTACTCAATAGCATTTTATTTCAGCGGTTCTTGCTAAGGACTAACTAATAAACAACTTAAAACATCTGTGTTATGCCAAAACTAATTCACTAAAGTAGCCATGCTCAGTTTTCAGTTTGAAAAGCAGTAATTTTATAAAAAATAAGTGCCACTTGCAGTCAGAAGGAACACTAACTTGAGGGGAAAAGCAGGAGATGGAAGAATTGTAAGGTTTTAAAAGTCTTTGATGCTAAAGGCTGTTTCTTTGGGTAGGGCCCTGGGATTGATCTGACTGCAATCTAAAATGCGTTTAGTGTTGATACCAGTTTGGGGCCTGACATTTATATTCCCGGTCCAGGATTTCCTAACTTTTCTACTAAGAGGCTGTCTCCTCACTCAATAGAGCTCATATATATGTTTGTCACGTATCAATTAAAAAACACATGCCACAAAGCCACCATGAATTCAGTATCAATTTGAAATGAATATATTTGACTAATCACAATACTTAATATATTTTAAAAAAACAATATTTTATGGATATATGTATATTTAGTCCATAGACAACATTTAGATATATTAACCCTTTGGAAAGAAACTCCAAGACCTCTTAAGTTGGAAATCGCTGATCCAGCTGATATCTTAAAGTCAATTCCTAGCTGGAACATTTTATATGACTTTATTATTTTCTTCCTAAACTGTTCTATCTTCAAATAAGTTTTGTGCCTTTAAGAGGAATTATGATTGTACTTCATACTATGTATACATATTTACATGAACAATTAATGAAAATTGTTCGCAATTATTAAAAAAAAAAAAAAAGAATACTATTTTGCGGAGGCAGTGGCAAATCTTCCCTGATGTGTCATGACGGAGTCATTCTCGAAAACTAATGGCTAGAAAATTGAGTAAACATAGAACCAATAGGGAAAAGATTTCTTAACTTCAAATGAAATCAGTCCACAGAAGAGCACACCGCCGTGGAAAATTTTGAGACAAGGGCAAGGGTTTGCTCATGGTGATGATATCTCATTCCTGTGGGCATCAGCTACACAGTGAAAAAAGTCCTCCCCACCTATCAATGCCATGGAGTTGACTGTGGTCAAAATTGATGTCAGCATGACCCCATTCTCCCGGCGTCTTCGCCACCCCGTGTTTCTTTTTTAGCATAAAGCGCAACGCTATATTTAATCAAACAAGACATTAGTCAGGATTGGTCATAATTCGTTCTCTCCCACTCCTTGCAAGTAGCTGACAGCCCCATGGTGCCGAGTAAAGAGATACTCCCAGTTGACACCCTATTTGTTCGAACTCTGCTTTCATTCCTCAAGACACGTGAGCTAATTTTTTTTTTCCAGATCCAAATTGTAGGACAAAAGCCATTATGTAACCAGCAGTCCCTCTTCCTAATTCTAATTTACCAAACTCGTAATCTCTACCAATTCTCTATGAAACTACAACCCATTGCTAATATCATCTTCCTTGGTTCCTTTTGTCCTTTTACAAAAGGGCAATTGAGTGAGAAGTCGCTTTACTGCCTGCTTTCCTGATAGGTTCAGAAGCTAGACTTAGGAAACCAGCCTGCCTCTACCCTACTGTTCATTGATTCACTTAACTCGTAAGTACTGACCACTTACCAGGTATTGACCACTTACCACCATCGTGAGCACCAGCGTTTACATATGATAACAGGTATTTTTAATGAGCACTAACTCAGTGCTCGATACTGTGCTAAGCACTTTCATTATCTTTCTGTGAATTAGGTACTATTACCCCTGTTTTACATGTGAGGAAGCTGAGAGAGATTAAGTAATTTGTCCAAGGATTCGCATGCACACAGCTAAATCTTAACCACTATAGGAAGCATGAAGTATTTGTTTCTAGCACGAGCATTCTGGACAGTAAGGGGCCTTGGGGGAAGGAAAAAAGAAGCCAAGAAAAGGGAATAATAACATTATTATTGTTATTATGATAACAATAATAATTGTTATTGTAATTGCTATTACAGCAACAATAATAATACTAAAAACAATAAAAAGTAGAAATAGAAAGGTTACGAGTTAATTAGATCGCATTTGCTATTCGAATACGTGCTGTTTCTATTCTAACGGGTACTGCTACATTGACTTCACCGTTCTTAGGCCCTACAGGGGAATGCCACAAAAGGATGACAATTTACACACATGTACATAAACAAACAAGAAAACTTAAATAATACAGAATAGTGTCACCGGATACGAAGTACCAGACGTAAAATGCCACGAGCGTAAGGGAGAAAGAAGATAAACCATGAAAGTCACCAGATGTCAGAATGAAAAGAGGTCTCTGTAGGCTTCGGAACTCCAGGCCCTCGAAGGGAACCATACACACGAGCAGCCTTTGACCCGTTCCAGTGAAAGGGACCCATCCAACACCAGGTGTGCCTGCGCCTGGGGAGCAGGAACCCCGAGTGGAGGGGGGCTTTCCCACCGCGGGGAGCGGGAACCCCGAGCGGCGGAGGGGGGCTTTCCCACCGCGGACGGGCAGGCCCTCGTCTGGAGAGGTTTGAAGGATTAATCCGGTTCGTACTCGGGGCAGTGGCGCGTCATCGACAGATTCTGTGCAGGGGTCTGGCAGGCCCCGTTTGGGGACGTTATAGCAAAAGCAGCGGGCTGACAGATGACACGTAGGACAAGAAGAAAAAGAACCGAGGGCTTCTCTTCCTCAGGGCTGCTGCACCCAGGCGGTCAGCGCCTGAGCCCAGTGTACACGGAGGGGCCCAGGGGAAGGCGCAGGTGTCCAGGGCATTTTGGGGGGGGCAGTGGCGCGTCCCAACACAGGTGGGGACGCTGGGGCCGCGGACAGACCCCCCGCTCGGTCGCCCACGGGCCGTTTTGGTGGCTCGGGGTCACCCCTAAGCCACACGCACGCAGCTGCCCCCAAAGCACGTGCCGGGAACCCAGCCCCGGTGAGGACGCGGGCCGGGTGACGTCACCGCCGTCCCCGGGGAGCAGCTCCAGCCGCCACCGCCCGGGCAGGGGACCCCACCGGGCGGCCCGACCCGTCCGGCCCGCGCGCGCCGGAGGGAGGGGGAAAGTCTGGGGAGTGGCCCCGGCCGACCAGAAGGACAGTTTTTTTTTTTTTTTTTCATTCCTCAGCCGCGACTCTCAGGTGCTCGCGGAGAGGGAGGGTGACATCCGGACAGGCGTCCGGCCACTCCCCGCCCCCGCACCCGCGGGCCGGTTATGAAATTCTGGAGACTTTGCACCTCACCCCGCTAGGCAGGCGGGCCGGGCGCTCGTATAAAGGCCGCGGCGCCGGGCGGCGCTCATCGCCCCGCACGCCCGGCCCCGAGGAGCGCGCCCGGCTGCCGCAGGCTCCCGCCGCCTCCCGCCGCCTTCGCCCCGCCGCGTCCCGAGTTCGCGCCGCGCTCCCGCCGGTGCGTTCCCGTCTCGCGCAGCCCCATGAGCGCCGCCGCCGCCGGGAGGATGGGGACGCGCGGCGCGCCGCTGCTGCTCTGCCTCGGTAAGTCCCCGCCGCCCGCAGAGAGGACGCGGACGTGGCCCCGCGCCTGCGCCCTTTGACGAGTGTCCCCGGTGGAGACGACGTCTCCCATCACGCGAGCGCGTCTCTCCCGGCCGTGGGGGTGCGGGGGGTCGGGGTGCAAACGCCGCTCGTGGAAAAATGAACTATTGTCACCGGGGTCAGGCGCGACTCCGCGGATCCCCTCGCCAGGCCAGGCGAAAAGTTGTCGAGAAGCGTTTGCTTTTGCAAACTTGCCAGTGCAAGAAACTCAAAGCGCTGGAACACGCTCTATTTGACGTTTCATGGTTTTTGTTTTTTTTTTTGGAGGCTGGAGAGTGGAGACTAGACCCGCGCGTGTAAGAGATGTTTTAAAAGGCAGTGCTTTTCCTCCTTTGTCTTGCACCCGGTTTTCCAAAATCTAGCCTGCTTAAGCTTTCCAGGGCCAGCGTGGCTGGGGCGACAGAGGGACAGAATTAAAAACGCTGTTGGAGGGTACCTGGAGCCCTCGCAGGTACACCTGTCACTTCTGTTGTCCCCGTCCGCAAGCGCTTTGCACTTGCTAATTTCACCTGCCTGTGGCCGCCAAGAGTGTTTCAACGCCAGTCTTCCTATTTGAGATGATTTAGTTCTTGTGGACAGGGAAAAAAAAACATTTTATAAGACTTTCTGGTTAAAAAAATTAAAAACCCAAACCCCCCTTCTTCCCAGTTTCTTAAACTTCAAGAAGAGTTTGGAGTTGTATATGAATATTTCAATAAGGAAATAAAAGTTACCACCAGCCCCACCTTCTTCCCGGAGTTGCCATGAAGCAAATTTCCCCCAGCGCACTAACTAACTCTACCTGCGCAGGATGGGACAGTTAAATTATCATTTCGACACGCTTTATCTCCGGGGGTTGGGAGAGCTAATGAAACACATACTATGCATAGTTGAAACTTAACAAATCCAAGCCCCGGAACGTAAGTGAAAATGGGATCTGTGGTTTCTCCACCAAAACTGAGCTAAGAATGACTTGCTGGAAGATTCCGGGCCAATGACGTGGCTTTGCTGTCTTTGTTTTGAGGTCTTTGCCATAAGAATAAGATTAGAGAGATGACAATCTTCCTAGAGTTAGAAATTAACCTAGAGGTCAGAATGGCTTAGCACTTTTTTCCCCCACCTGTAAGGTTGCATGGTAACAACGCTGGTGTCTGTTCTGGGCATCCCATTGAATATTCCAATTTGAGACAGCAAGGCCTATGAATAACCTGGTTACTACCCACTAGTGTGTGTGTTGTGTGTGTTTTTGTTGTCATGAAAGTGCTTACCTCCTTTATTGCATTACTTAATTATAGTTCACCTGTTTCGTCAGCCGCCAAGCCCATTTCCAAATGAGTTAGGTCAGTTTCTGTTTTCCCAGTTGGTTTGGATATTTTTCTGCCACTAGGAAAGTTCCTGTTTGAAGTTCTACCTCGTATCTCTGTACTCTCTTCAGGTATGCAGGTCCTGTAGTCTTACTCTAAAGCACCTGAAAAAAAGGAAAGGCCACCTGTTATTTCTGAAACTGTGGGGTTTTTTTTTTCCTCCCAAACAAAAGATTACCTAGAAATGCTTTTCCCCAACTCTGTCCTTCAAAAGAAAGAGACATTTATTTTAAATTTCAGCATACATTTTATTATTGACTTTTGTGGAATTTATATGTATTTATGACTGGGGGAAAAGGTTCCACCCTCCAGACTTAACACATGCAGTACTCTTAAATGTGTGAGTCTTTGATATTGACGTTCTTGTTTTATAGATTGGTGAACTATGACCCAAGTACACAGAGAAAAGGAGTGCTAAACTCAGAGAATTCATACCTGGGTATGAATTTAGCCTACTGAATATTAAGTAAAAGAGTTGAGATGCCCCAAACTGGATGACATTTTTCTAAATAATCTATAATTTTAGAGCAAAATTATCCTCTTTAATCTTCGTATTGTTCCAGAGAGAGGAGAAGAAATTTTTATCTTGAGTTCCACAGTTATGTTTAGGAGCTCTCTATCTAGCATCAAACATTTTCATCCATGCCCAAATGGGATTTGAGCATGTTCCCGGATAACATCACCAAGATAATTTAGCCCTACTTCATTGCACAGGGAGAAGTAAGCAGAATAAATATTCTTTCTTGGAAATATGAGAAGCATGTATCCCAATGAGATGATTGGCTTGCCTTTGATGGTCTCTGTTGACCCTGAAAGTTTCTGAGCTACCTGAGTCTTGGTACAATGTGAGATGACACATCTTGGCAGAAAACATGGTAACAGGTCTCTTCTGCCTGTATTTTGACCCAGGTATCCTAGCTGCCTTCTGCATCATCTTGCCACTTGAGCAGCTTGGGTAATTAGGGTGTCTGGTTCAGCGCTGGGACCCAAATCCAGGAGGTACCAACTGTGTTGTGTGTTAGGTGCTTCACACCCATCATCAAATAACCGTATGAGGTGCATATGATTAGCTTAGTTTTGACGAACAAAGAAACTAAGGCTCAGTGAAGGCAAATACCACACAAGGACAGTAAATTGCAAGGCCACTCTGTAACAATGAGTAAGGAGCCAGTAGCTCTTGGGGTTAGCAGGAGCATAATAAAAATAATAGCTTCTAATAGAGAAGGTTCCAGCGTAGTCTGGGGCCTTCCCAGGGCTTAGAACCTGTTTCAGGGATGGCATATGTATAGAAATGGGCTTTCTGTCTCTTTATGCAAAATCAGGCACATAAAACACGTGACTATTCTCTTAGGCTATGCTTAAATGTGTTAAATTTTTACTTAACATTCATAATCTCCAATCAACACGGTTCCTAGGTTATGACTTTTATTATAAAGCAGACATTGAAGTCATTTGATGGGGTCTTTATTTCTAGATTTTCTGAGATGTATATTCAGTAAAACAGTCAAGGAAAATGATAATCACATCTTTTCATGTTATTGTGTGTTGAATATTGCATCCATAAGGGACCAAGTTGGAATCCACAGCCCATTCCTATTAACAGTGAGGAAATAAACATATTTCCTCAATTAAAACAAAAAGTACAATACTCACATAAGTCAATCTGGAAAAATTGAATTTGAATGTTTCTGTCTATTTCTGCACGATAGTCTTCCATTGACTGGTTAAGGGTTCACCCGAGAAATGCAAATGTCAGGTAAGAAATCCTCTTCAAAGAGACTGTAAATTAAGGTGTGGTTTCCTCTTCTCTTGGTCTGCACTTTGAATATAGGCCTCTGCAAAGTGTCTAATTAATGCGGCTGTGACTGCTGCTGGGAACATTCCATTGGCAGGCGGTGGGAAGGCGCCCCAACACTGTAACAGGGGGATCCTCAGGGAGGAGTAGCCTGGCAGCCATCGCCTTGGTATGACAAATCTGGGACCTTTGAAAGAATGAAGTAATGGGACAGACTCAGTGTCCTCTGGCCATGCAGTTTATGCGATTCTGGGTGTCTCGTTACAGGGCAGATAAAGGTTCAGTGGCATTCCAGGTTAAAGTAATGATTTAATTTACAAGGATACTATTCATATTAATGTTGCTCAGGGTGATTTGATAATTGTCCAGAAAAAAAAGTTAACCTCTAATTCCTTAGGTCAAAAATTCTCAATTTTAAATAAATTTGAGGCATGAAAGTGATTTATACACACACACACACACACACATTTATATATGTCAGACTTCACAGTTTTGAATTAAGAGGCATGGTGTACGGACCACAGATTTCATGCCCCAGTTTTTACTTTAAACTTTCAGAAAGGTTTGATCTAAGCCTCAGTGTTCTCGTGTGTGAAATGGAGATCGTAACACCTGTCACGTCAGGTTATTGCATATGGATTTCATGGATATAATGATAAGAGAAAATAATAAAAAGCCCTTTTGAAATTAGAGCTGTTGTTATCATCGTCATCATCAAAACGGTTTCTTACAAAAAGCCTCGTGTGATTCTTACGATAATGCCTTTTTAGACAGAAAAGGTATCATTGTTCCCATTTTACGGATGAGGAAACAGGCTTAGGGAGGAGTAAAACAGCATGCAAGGCTCCATGTTTCACGGTGCCTGTGGATGCTCCCAAATCACTCTTTACTTTTGGTAAAAGTTTTCTCGTTCTTTAAGACTGAAAAAGAAAAAAAGAGAGAGGGTGCTGCCTTAGGTAAGTCTTCTCTGGTAAGCCCTGCCCCCTGCCCCCCACCTCCCCCATCTCTCCCATCCCTGGAGTCCCAGGGCCCTCATGGCACCACACTCTAAGTGTATATATAAGTGCATATATATATAAAATACTCTAAGTGTATTTATAACCCTGTCTCTTTACTGAGGCTGTGCTCGTGTCTTAGCATTGGTGTTGTGTGAGCCTTAGATTAAGCGCTCAGTAATCGTTGGTTGGATAGAAGATTAGATCGATAGTTTATTCAAAGTTCTCACCAGTATGTTTTTACTCAACCAGCTGTTCTTTAAAAATGTGCTCGAGAGGCCGGGCGCGGTGGCTCACGCCTGTCATCCCAGCACTCTGGGATGCCGAGGCGGGAGGATTGCTGAAGGTCAGGAGTTCGAAACCAGCCTGAGCAGGAGCAAGACCCCGTCTCTACTAAAAAAATAGAAAGAAAGCAATTGACCAACTTAAAAAAAAAAAATGTGCTCGAGAAGCAAAATATGTTCAGGTTAAGCAATAGTTTTTGAAAATTCAATTCTGTTGTTTCTGATAAAGTCTAATAATTTTTTTCCCCTCTTTTTCACATTTCTCTCTCTTACTACATTTTGTTTTCACTGATGGTATGCCTACAGAAATCCAGGTATATCTGCCCTCTGTGTGTGTGTGAGTGTGTGTGTGTGTGTGTGTGTTTCAGAGAGAGGGAGAGAGAGAGAGAGATTACTGAGAATGATATGATTGAATAATGGATATCCAATGGGAAAAAGAGGAGTATTGTTTTAGAAATGAAAAGAAACTTAGAGAAATCCAATCCAAACTCCATCTCACCCTCTGCCCCACCCTCTCTCCCTGGTCTCTGTTTTCAGAGATAAGGACACTCCGTGGCAAGGGGATAAAATAAGTAGCAACCCTGGTCTCCACCCACTAGATGTCAGTAGCACCCCCGAGTTGTGACAACCCAAACGGTCTCCGGACGTTGCCAAATATCCCTGGTTGGCAAAATTGCCCCTGGTCGAGACCCACCGACTTAATGTGTTTGCTATTGCTCTACCACGGTGCCATCCGTAATTCAGAATAATCGGAGCTTGACTTGTCAAGACAAATGGAATTAATGTTAATGATGAGCCAGATACAAACGTAAAACCAATTCTAGTGTTTAAATAAAAATCAGTTGAGCAATTTTTCTTGCCGATTTTAGCATCATCTGCACCAAATAATGGCGATTCTTACCGATGACGGAGTCGGGAACACTGTCTTCGGTCTCTGCATCGCTGACCCCCCCATGCGTCCTGTCACAGCTTTACTCTCTTGGCGTTCACAACACTCAACTTTCTTTTTTCTCCAATTTCTTTTTCTCTTTTCTTAGCCACTTCTGTCCACTCCCTGCCACCTGTTTCCCAAAGTTCTGTTATTTCCCATTCCACAGTATTTTTCTTGGAGCATCTGAATGACCCCCATGCCTTTTACGGTACCGTCTCCTCGTATGACGTTCAAATAGACTTCTTCAATTCCATTCTGACGCCTTAACCCCAGGTCTGCATTGCCAACTGCCTTGGACATATAGATTGATAATACTAATATACGAACTTTAAAATCGGTTCACTCCTTGTGTCCTCCCTTCTTGCCTTCAGCCCTGAATGCCACCACAAACCTGCCGTGCTGCCTGTGTTTTCTACTCTTTCAACGGCACCATCCTCCTTGGTGTCTTCTGGCCAGGAACTTGGCATCACCTGTTCATTCTGTCCTGTCCTCGCTGCCCCCAGGTGTCTAGCCCCATCAAGCCTGTTTAGGGCAGGAACAAAGTTTTTTGCATCCATTTTCCTTTTAGCATCTTATTCAATATTTTGGATATAGAGAACTCCGAACAGATATTTATTGAATAGATATCACTTGACACATGCAGGTACTAAAAGCATGGGTAGTGCAAGCTGATGTCCTCCATCTTTTCTGCGTATCAGCTTGTTACTAAACCCTTCCCACCCGAGTATCATACTACGGGTGCAGATGTGCCTGTCACTGAAGTCAAGGTCACCAGTGTTAACCCAAACTATATTTTCATAAACTATGTCGTCGTAGAGTAATGTTCCTTAGTTGCTTCCAATGTGTGAGCTGTGTCATGTGGCTTCTATGAATGAAATGTTATTAGTGTCAAGATTTTTTAAATTACCTTTTGTGTACCCAATTTCTCCTCTTCTTCTGTGCTCACTGATTACTACTTTATCCTTTTGCAAATTCATGTGTGGCAATGGGCATCCACAGAGCGAGCTATCTATGCTTCTAAGAATGCCATTATCCTTCAATCTGCTTCCAAAATTGCCATTAAAGATCCCAAGTTTCGGGCCACGGTATGACCGTTTGAAAAGAAGGCAAATAGCAAAGACACATAATCCAAACTCTTGTTCCTTTAGGAGAGTTTTCTTTTGGAACAATGGTGTAATGGTAATTTAAATTTCTGGATTGGATATTTATGGGTAGAGAGAGAAGCCAGACGGAAGGGAGTGAAGGCAGAAGAGGTTATAAAAAGCTCCTCTTGTGTAAGATTATCTTGAGGAAAAAAAATATTTCCAACAGAAAATTTGAAATAGTACTCGAGGTGAATCTTTGGCTTTTAAGGGAGGCATGCTATGTCTTTGGAGCTCTTAGTCACACAATTCCAAAACACCCAGATTAATTTAAATTGTACCCTCCACAACAAGAGTTGGTATACACTCTCCAGCATTCTGGAAATACTTCCATTGTGAACAAGAAACGCATCTTTCAATTCATTCTTTGGATAAAATAGACAATTCCCTTATATTTTAACTCAATAATTCTTGACTTGAATAGCTTTAAGTGTCGTATTATATGATAATATATGAGGACTAAAATACATGAGCACTTTGAAGTATGAAATTACTACCAAAATTGGGGGATATGATTTAATGTTTATGAGTTAGAAAACATGGCATAGTAAACCTTTTTTTTTTTTTTGCCACCTGACAAAGAAGATCCTATGGCTGTCTTTTAAAATTCAAAATTAAAAGAAATACTTACTTTTAACCTATTATTGTATGAACTTCTGGTTTCATGATGTTTTATCTCAAATAGCTATAGTTAGTTTTTATGTTTAGCACCTAATGAAGCTCAGTTATAAGGTTAGCATTAAAAAATTGCAGGAATAGAATGATTCCTGGTAGAAGGCAAGGTTATTTTTCTATACACTGATAAACATATGTATGTACGTATATATATTCTCTGAAAAGTAGGCTGCTCCTAGAAAGTGCTGACAGTAGGTCTTTTCAGTATTTGATGTGATAAAGAGTTTGCCATTATTTTAACCAAAGTGAAGCAAGACCATATCTAACAGTGGAATTTAATTTAAAGTAAAAAGACACCCAAACGCAATGAAGGTGTGTTCGCTCTTTGAAAGTACACAAGACCTGACAAGCCTACTACAAAACACAGACAAATCCTAAAATTACAGACTGCCGTGGAAGAAGGTAGAAAACTAACAGTCTGTGAGTAGGTTGGCGTGTGACCACAGCAAAAGTGTGAACACAGCGGATTTTGCTATCTGTTTGGGCTGGGCAAATGCTGTGATTCATCGTGAGTTCGCGGCTCTGGTCTAAATAGTCTAAAAGCTTAAATTGGGAAAATAAGGTGCATTCCTTTTATCCTATAAGCCATCTCATTTTACTCTGGACCACTTTTATTTGCTTGGCCGTTTCCCAGCGGAGTAATTTTATCCTGAGATTTGCAATGGACTTTGCTGACTTGGCTTGGCCAGCCAGTCCTGGAACCCCAGCCCCCTCTGCACTGGCCTCCTTCTGGACGGGCCCCTCAGTGGGGCCATTAGGAAGCAAGGTCAAAAGGAACTCTATGCAACAGAAAGAGCATTTTCTTTATCTGGCATCTTTGTCTGACTGTTGGGCAACCACCGGGGCCCGCGGCGTCCAGCGCCATCCCCATTCCAGCCACGGCACTCACCGCTCCCACGCGCGGCCCCAGCCTTGTGTGAGCGTGCAGGCCCGGCCCTGACTCACGGGGAAGAGGCGATTTGTATCCTGTGAGTCACCGGCATCACTTCCTGCTGGCACGCTTGAGACTTCGCTGAAACACGACCTCTGAAAGCATAAGGGTAGAGAGATGAAAAGGTGAGCTACACAGTCCTGAAACCCATGTGGAAATTGCACGGAAATAATGAACGCCTCCGAATGCGTTTCGATTTTTGTAGCTGTATTGAAAGAGAAGCCCCAGCTGCCCGTTTCGAGTTTATAGATCGTCTAGACCACGTCACCTTGCTCTGAATTCCTCTGTGTCCCAGTTAGCAACGTAGAGCTTGCCACCAGATACCTTTCTTTTGGGCACAGACACTATCCAAAATACTTAGAATCATAGTGAATTGTTTTCTTAGCAGGGCTCCGTTGTCAAGGATCAAATATTATATTTGCAACTGAATCATAAAAAAGATTATGTTCAAGGAATGCTAAGAGCATTACAAATACTGAAAGATTAAGGGACTAGATGGATGTGACTTTAGCAATTTATTCCTTCCCTGTACGACTTCCCAATAATGAGTACTGCGATGGTGAGTGACGGTGGACACAGTAATCCTCTGTGGGTGGCCTTTTCAGACTTCTGTCCCCCCCCACTCACTCCTCCATCCCGGTTTGCAAGAGTGTGGGGCAGAGGCATATTGGAGGGACTTGAGAACCACTGTTTTAGAGAGCTGTGCAGATGGGCACGTGATTTAGAACCAATTTTGCTGTTTCTTGGCTACGCCCGTCCATGATGGAACCGCAGGTACACACTTGAATTTGAAAGGACCATTTAAAGTTATTTACAGTTTCCTCTGCTAACTATCCTGCTGCAGGATTAATGCAGCAAGTCTCACAGAAACTGTCTTGAACTATGGACTGTGTCCAAGGGAGCGTCACAGGCAAGGAAAGCCCGGTTTTCGTGGAGGCACACCCTGGGCTGAACATTCTTTAATTAACAAAGACAAGTATTTCACCTGTGGCCTGCATACCTGGAACAAAGTTTCCAACAGTGGAAAAACTAACAACTACTAAAATCCTTTATAAAAAAAAAAAAATAAAAAGACCGAAAAGCAACACCCCGAAACAATTAGGTGGATTCTATTACAGTTACGGGTTGCAGTTGTAAGCAACTGTAAACAGAAAAGGCTAGGCTTTGGTTTCTGCAAAGGATAGAGAAATTAGCTTCCAGTGTGCATTTTTTTCCTGGCTAGCAGTTTCCTATACAGGTGAATTAGTAACGTGGTCTCCAAAGTTTTCCTCAGTTGAGGAAGCATGGAGAAATAGGAGTGTCAAGAATGCAACTGGAATTCCAGTTTGTATTGAGAGAAAACTGTTCAATTTAATTCTGCAGTTGTGAAAGTGTATGGCAAATTGTTATTGGGATGTAAAACAACATTGGCCCGGACGAGAATCTAGCTGGTCCTCCGTAAGAAGCTATGTGGAAAATAAATTTCATCTCTGTTCAACTGACAATGAAACCTAGGCTTTAGCCATTTTTTTTTTTTTTGTCATTTAAGAAAAATTTTTTTTTTTTTTTTTTTTGGTCTATAGTAACAACTGAAGCAACGTTTTATATTTTAGGAAAAGCATGGAGTCGGGAGGAGATGGATAGTTCTAAACCTTTAAAGAAGACAGTATTTTCAAATCATCGAAAGAGTACAAGACTTGACGTTAAAAGATAGATTTTTGACCCTTCTCTTCTGTGGTCGCTAGATAAGTGATCTTGGACAAGACATTTAATTTAAACGCACTGGGGTTATTTATTTGAGACTGATACCTACATGGCAGGATTGTTATAAGTGTCACGCAGGAAATATGAAAATATAAACTAGGGTGCTGTTGCAGACGTGTAATTTAGTTTTTAGAACCCAAAGAATATGCGATTTGCTTGGCAGATACAAGCCCTCTCTGATTGAGAAAAAATAAAATTCCTGTGTTACACGGATCAGATCGTCTTTGAAAGTACCTGTTTACGGAGGTTTGTAGACTTGTTGGAAACCGGTAGAGGGCACTACCCACATGCCCTGCTAAAACAGAGGCTCACTCGCAACAGAAGCTGAGTGTCAAGGAACATTTCTAAGAGTCTCCGGTCAGGCATTTCGGAAAAATATTATTTCATGTCACTCTCCCCCAAACTCTGTAAGACAGGGAAAATTAAGACCCAGAGAAGTTAATCGATTTGTCCAAAATCACACAGCTCAAGTTTTTCTCATAAGGTTGCCTTTCTACCGTACTTTGCTACCTCCCCGCGGGGTTAAATACCCGGCTTCAGTTACAGTCACCCCGGGTTGTTCTGTGTGATGTCTTCATACTCTAATGTCATTGCATATCTCCCAATTCTATCACGTAGCCCATTTAATAACATGTGTCCTTGGGAATAGCTGTGTAAACTCTCTGTGCCTCAGTTTTTCCGTATGTCTTATGGGGATAATAATAGTATCTCCCTCTAATAGTCACCGAGAGGATTAAATACATAATATAGATAAGGCAAAGGGGACCACACCTGGGACACAGCGCATTGTCCAAGAAACGTTCCCTGCTGCTAGCGACTGCTGTCACCGCCACCGTTGGTATTTATGATGCAAGTTACTCACAGAGACTAGAAAGAGTGGTTGAAGTTCAAACACCTGAAGCTTCCGCAGAAGAGGCTACCTGCTTTTAAGCACGCACCTATGCAGTCAAAAGGCTTCTGATCATGCTTTCTATACATTTCGGAAACTTCTCGAGTTATTCTGATGCTTGCGTCCAGCATTTATCTTTTCACCCCACGTGACGAAACAGCCGGTTCAGATTCTTCCTGTGCTGACGGAAACGGGATGCCGGGGCTCAACATGGTTCGTCTGCCATGCCCGTCTCTTCTCGTATTAGATAAGACATATCGTGATTTTACTCAGCTCACATTTTATTAATTGAAACCTGTGCCTGTGGTACCAGCTACTCAGGAGGCTGAGGTGGGAGGAGGATCGCTTGAGCCCAGAAATTTGAGGCCAGCCTGGGCAACAGAGTGAGACCCCCCCCAATCTCTAAAATAAAAATCTATTTTCACATGCAGTACAGTGCAAGGAATAACTTAGGCACTTAAATCAACAATGAATGTTTCCGAGGTTGAGTTTCCCGTTTGGTTGTTATCAGAAGTAGAACTTGATTTTTCATCTGAAGTCTTCTTCTCTGATGGGTCTACCTTGGAGCATCAGCCTGGTCATGGAGTAAAAACGGTGGAAATTCTCCAGCTGGAGGCTTATTAGGAAATTAAACGTAAAAACAGGTCTTCGAAAATGTTACTGTGAAATGTTTAGAGCAGATCGATTCTATAACTATGAATATAATGCCAAGGCTTTTAGCCTTGGACAGAAGCGCTGGGTTTCATCTATGTTCAGTTACATGCCTGTTTCCATGCATTATTTTCTTTCATGGTTTTGATATGGATCAAATCCTTGAAATATTTAAAACAACTTTATAAATACTGTCATTATGTGGAAATTTGATCGCGCTTTCTCTCCTTGAAACACTGGTTAAATCTTTGATTTTCTTCCGTAAACAGCTCTCCACCTTCTACAAGCCGTCCTCAGCACGACCGTGATTCCATCGTGCATCCCAGGAGAAGCCGCTGACAACTGCACGGCTTTAGGTGAGCCCAGCGCGGTCCACGTTGCATCCGGGGAATTCCCACTTTTAAACAGAAAGGCAAACTCAGAAACTGTAAATATGGGACGATGAAAAAGAGGGGAGAAATGGCTGCTGTATTAATTTTTAACTACCTTATGAACTAGAGTTCTGAAAAAAATAGATGAAGGTATAAACAGTGGGAGAGGGACCAGATATCTGATTATATGTAAATATTTAAACTTAAAGCGATAGAGAACAAAGAAAATCAGATTCCCTTTGGCCATTCCCTGGAGGTTTACTGCAAAACCACCATTGGGAACCCCACTGTCAGGCTGGATTCCAGACAAAATGGGAAACCTCTGTACATAGTAGGATTGCTCGCTCTCTCTCTCTCTCTGTGTCGCTGTTTCTCTCTCTCTCTCTGTCTCTCTCTCTATATATATATATATGTATGCACACATACACACACACGTGTAAACACACACACACTATTTGTCAGAGGAACAGATGATGTGCTTTCTTTCCAGTCCCAGTGCTCGTTCGGAAACACATTTGTGGAGTACGTAAGACGTGCCAAGCCCCATGCTAAGGCGCAGCGGTACAAGGACAAGCAAAGCACAGTTTCTGCCCAGGGTCTGCAGATCCCGGGTGTGGTCTAAGGGGGACCTGCTTCGCGTTCAGTCTGAGCTCTTGAGTCAAGGGTCATCTTGAGAAAACAGGACATTTGCCACAAACACCTTTACCTTCTCTCTTGTCCCTCACCACTGGGCTCCCTGGGGGTTTGGTCAGCCTCCCCCGCCGCCCTTTTTCCCTTCTTTGGTTATTTGGGCAAGAGTGTCACCATCAAGACACTTTAAGAAAATAATTTTATAAGCGTCCTTCACGTCGTGGCCACTGAAACATTCCGCAGTGAGTTTTACATGTAGGCTGCCACGGTATTTCTACTGAGGCTCCTTTTTCACTGTTTTGTTGGCTTATTTGGCCCTCCCAGGAGCATTTCTCACGCTGGGTTTGTCTAGTTGGTGTTCAGGTCTTATTGTCAGACATGTCGGGGGGACCTTGTCTGATTTCTTTGACGGTGACCTCAGCCGTTCACGAACGCACACCAAAATAAGACTTGCTGGTGCAAAAACCTGTTATAGAAATTAAGCTCTTTTGAATTAATAATAATGGTTTCAGCTTGCAATCTGGGGGAAGAATAATAAATCTCAGAATTGCTTTGAGACTTGAAAAAAATCAGACAAATTTTGTTTGGAGAAGTGAATGATACCGTGATACTGACTATGACAGGTAACGATGCGTGTGTGTGTTTAAACTTGCCTTTTCTATTCTTAAAGTTTGTCCGTTGAGACCCCAGTCCTCAAGGATTGCTTTGTTTTGTTCAGTCCGCTGGACATTTGCCTGGGGGTCGGGGGTTTGTTCGTACATTGGTCCAGGGAGAATGATAATGACTTCCTGTGCCTGAACATTCTCCCTGGCTGGTTGGCATCTGCCCTGCTTGGTCGAAGTGGCTCGGTGGTTACTGTGGGGAAAGGGTGGTCGAAGCTTCCAGGAAGGCAGCAGAATATATTCAACTTTTCTGTTCCCTTCACAGTTCAGACAGAAGACAATCCACGCGTGGCCCAAGTGTCCATCACCAAGTGCAGCTCGGACATGAACGGCTACTGTCTGCACGGGCAGTGCATCTACCTGGTGGACATGACTGAAAATTACTGCAGGTAAGGTGCCAAAAATAAACGAACGCAGTTTTAAAGGTATATTGCCCTCCTCTCTCTCTCTCTCTCTCTCTCTCTCTCTCTCTCTCTCTCTGTTTTGTATTTTGAAGTTATCTTATGTTCCCATGACTTGTTAGGATGCAATATATATATATTATATATATATATAATAAGAAACTTTATTAACTGAGTTTTTTAAAATTAGGGAGCAGAGAGGCGCTTTCAAACTGTGCCAATGCTTCGGGGGTCCAGAGTGGGGAGGGCTTCAGACTCCTCCCTCTCACACCTGCTGGGACAGCGTCTCTGCTGCTCATCTTTCCTTTGGACTTCCACGGCCATTGTTTTATGCACTGATTACACTGATGTAGACAAAAGGCATCTTAAACCTACAAAACTTACAAAACACCATCCGGGATCATCAGCTACCCTGGCAGCTGAGCCACGCTGTCATTTTAATAGCACGGTATCGCCCGAGAGCCACACGGACCCCTTTGGCCAATACTGGCCCAGCTCTAAAATCCGTCTTTGCAAGTTCTAGCAAATCTTGTTGATTTCTTGCTTTACGGTAGGAAGTTAGTTCCTATGGAACTGATTCCTAGCCATGCATGATTTCTTTTTTAAATAATCGATCTTTCTCTTGTCTTTCCCCTTAGGTGTGAGGTGGGTTATACTGGTCTCCGCTGTGAACACTTCTTTTTAACCGTCCACCAACCGTTGAGCAAAGAGTACGTGGCGTTGACGGTGATTCTCGTTTTCTTGTTTCTCATCATCGTCGCCGGTTCCATGTACTATTTCTGCAGATGGTAAGCCCGTGTTTCACTATACTCTGCTTTCATAAATTACTTTTATATAGTACAGACCTATAAAGTCGGTGAAAATATGGACAACGTATTAGAGGGATGAGGTAGAATCCATGGTGATGCCATTTTTTTTTTTTTTTTGAGACAGAGTCTCGCTCTGTTGCCCAAGCCAGAGTGCCGTGGCGTCAGCCTAGCTCACAGCAACCTCACACTCCTGGGCTCAAGCGATCCTCCTGCCTCAGCCTCCCGAGTAGCTGGGACTACAGGCATGTGCCACCATGCCCGGCTAGCTTTTTCTATACATTTTTAGTTGTCCAATTAAGTTCTTTCTATTTTTAGTAGAGACGGGGTCTCGCTCTTGCTCAGGCTGGTCTCGAACTCCTGACCTTGAGCGATCCGCCCGCCTCGGCCTCCCAGAGTGCTGGGATGACAGGCGTGAGCCACCGCGCCGGGCCCATAGTGATGATTTTTATAAAGACGTTTTAGCTGCAGAACGTCTGGCTTTAACTCTGCCGTT